>JABCKI010000119.1:0-36243 GCA_018282025.1 Sphagnurus paluster | reverse complement strand
ACATAAAGCTACACATTTTGCGACCATTCAGTTCTGCGAAGGTCGGAGTTTAAACTGGCAGGGATTGCCTCGCCCCATTGTGAATTGAAATCGAAGGTATGTCACCTGAACAATAGGCACAATCTTTCTATGATTGCTATCCAGTCACTTGTCAATACCATCTGTACAGTTGACTTCGGCGTGCCGTTGTCATTACTTGACATGATCAGCACGGTGCTCAACTTTATATTATTAATAGGAATTAGCGGTAGTTACTAGGGAGGGAATCAAACGTTAACATTCCGTCATGCCGTACACTGGCACCCGCACGTAGTTGATTATAATCGAAGTTGCATTCATCAACGCCGTCATAAGATCTCCCGTAAGTATCATGGATCAAGCTTTTTGAAATTGTAGATAAGTTCCGTATATAATGGGGTCCACATCTATTATCAAACGCATGACTGGGCCTACGATTACTTCTATACGACAGTCCATCTGATGCATATGGTTTTCCCATTTAGAGACAGCGGCCACCAAAAAAAAACCTCCCGGATCCCAGGTGGAATGCATGTCCGGGAGGATCTACTGCGATAACACGAAGTCATCTTCAAAGTTCATAGCCTCGCCTCGCCGACTGCTTTGGGGCTCGAGAGGAAACGTGGGGTGTAGGGATCTATGTGAGGAACGCGACAAGAGCGCGTGAACAGTGAATATTTGGGTACTATTCCAAAAACTAAATCAAAATGTAGATCTACGCAATTCTACCGTAAGGTCCGTGTGGTCGTGACATACAATGGATAGCCTTCAATTATAGTACGGGAAGGATTGTCCGTTAGGTGATAGAGTTCGTAACGTGTCCAACTACGACTTTCCTCTATATTTTACTGATACATCTAACAGAGATGGTGAATGAGGAAGGTGGATTGTGCAAAAGACGAGCGATAACGATGAATGAAGGAGTGAAACAGTTTTAAAGTTTCCTCTGTATGAACTCGACATCCAGATGATGAGGAATGCTAAGCCCGAACGCGCCGAATTCGTTTTGGACCCGCCGCGCGTGGGGACTGCCGGCGGGGAGCGACCACTCATAGTTGAGGAGGAGCATGCAGAGCAGGGTGCGCTGCTCAAACAAGGAGAATTGGCGCGCAACGCACTGACGAGGGCCAGTGCCGAAGGGGATATTGATGACGGCACGTTGGCGAGTGTCTATGAAGCGGTAAGGGTCGAACTTTTGTGCGTCAGGCCAGTTGGCATCATTCTGGTGGATCGCGCAGACGTTCGGCACGATGGATACACCTGCAGCGATATAGTACTTTCCGAGATTGACGGGCTCGACGGTCCAGCGAGCGGGGAGGAGGGAGATGGGGCTGTTGATACGCAAAGCTTCCTTGATGCATGCATTTAGGAAGGGGATGTTGGATAGATCCTCGAGTGTAGGCTCAGTGCGTCCTGCAAGGACGGAAAGAACCTCATCCCGGGCTTTGGATTGATACTCGGGGTTCTTGGCTAGATGATAGATGGCAGTAGAAAGGGCTCCCGAAGTAGTGTCCTGTGAGATAAACATCAGTACGTCACTTGTACTACAAGACGTTGACAAAACGTACATGACCAGCAGAGAACAGGATAGCGAGGTTAGAGCGCATTTCTTCGTTGGTCAAGGTCTGGTCTTCTAGCAAGTAACTGAGAAGATCTAGACCCAAGTCTTGGCGTTTTAGTTGGAGAAGACCGTCATAGCGAGTGTTCAGCGCGTTTACATCCTCGATTACGGCATGACGGGGGAACCAGTCATCGAGAAACGGGAAGATGAGACGAGTGGGGGTTGCGATCTTGCCCATGACACGGTTGAAATGATCTACGAAAGAGTCCTCTGCGGCTTGCATAGCCTGGAAGTTGTGTCCTAAAAGGGCTGTGCCGACCACATCGAGTGTATAACGCTAATTAACGCGGGGTAAGGATGGCTATCATCAGTCAGTAGGTGGCAAATTACCTGCACAAGGTCGCTGAATCTGAGAACGCCTCCAGAGCCCATGCGCTCAAAGAGCTCATGCGAAAGGGTTACAAATCGATGGACCGGTATCTCGCGATCAAAGGCGGCTTTGACAGAGGCAGAATGACGTTTCCACATCTCCCCATTGGAGAACACAACGTTCGGGCCACTCAGGAAGCTAAAGTGCAGATGGTCTTGATAATTCTTTTTCGGGAACCGTTCCATGTCCTGGCAAACGGTCTTGACGAGCTGCACAGGGGTCAATGAGAGACCGACACCAAAAATGGTAGTGTTATTGACGTACATTGGCGTCCAGGACATGAACACCCCATTTACCTAGCATATACACGAGTACGACAGGCTCCCCGCGCTTGGCGAATGGGAGAATCAGTCTTCTCACACGACAGTCGACGGATTCTCTGCGAGCGTAGCTCCAGATCGTCGCGTAGGGTGACACCTTTGGAAGGTGACGAAGGTCTGCAGGAACAGCGACCAGGTACTGAACGAAAGCGTAGAGCCCTCCTACAAGAACCAACCAGCGAAGGTCGATTGGAGCGAGCTGTTTGTTGTAGAAAGCAGAGAGGAATGCATCCAGACTCGCCGAGGAAGGCATGATGAGTTAAGTCAGGATGTGGGCCGTTTGAGGTAATCGTTGGACGTTTATATATTATACTTTGAGCGCGTATGGTGTAATCTTCGCACGAGGTATTGTGCCATTCTTGCTGTTGACCGTAGTAGACCCAAGGAATCATTATCAAAGGGTGAGCGGAGATGGACTTGCCGAGACTTATCCGGCTAGCCTTGATGGCCATCAAAAGCGCGTGCGTTAGGTATGCGCGTGTGGCGCGCTCGCGCGCGCTCACAATTTTGCCTCCGTTATTTACCAGTCTTTACCCAAACCTTATATATTCCTACTATTCTCTACAATAGCCCTTTTCGGACACTCCTCGTTTCCAGCGCATTACCGAATCGAAAATACTTGTCCTAGGGTCAAGCTTGTCAATGTCAAGAGCCAGTCTCAAAAGATAACCAGATAAGATAAGATCGCTTCCCGCGAATGATGTATCACGTGACTACATCGGACTCGGAGGCGAATTAAAACTTGTCACCAGTAGACCCTCAAATTATTTCTAAGAAATATCCCAGATTGGTCCCCCCGGATGCATTTCAACCATCACGGATGTACTGGTGAATGGAAATGGACACTACTGTTTTCTCGGTTATGTGCTACATTCTCAGCCGGAGCTTGCGAGAGAGCTGTCGAACCCAAGTCCGCGGTGGACACTCGAATGGAGCAACGAGTGAGGCTGACATCTTCTTGTCTTAGCGGATGGACAGAGGGCCCGAACAACATGTCATTACCACTTTTTACTATTAGGTATAAGTACCTAACATTACGCGAGGACGGGTCATCTTTCCCCACCACATACATACGACGGCTTAATTTCCTCACCGTCCCGTCCGCCTGTGCACCGCACAGTTCCCTGCTCCCTCTCAAGACCCTTCTATCAGAGTCCCCTGCAACGAGGCCGCATGACGACCACAGTAACCAATGAGGCGGAAAAGGACACACTTGTTACACCTCTCCCGAAGCTCCAACTCTTTATCATTATCTTCATACAAATAGCGGAACCCGTCACGTCTACTGTGATATACCCCTTCGTAAACAACCTCGTACGAACTCTTGGTATCACCAATGGTGATGAGAAAAAAACAGGCTACTATGTCGGTCTTATTGTGCGTTTTCCTAAGACCTCTTCCCAGTTCTCGCGTTTATGCTCTCTAGGAATCCATTTTTTACGCGGCCGAGGCCCTCACAGTACTCAACTGGGGCCGCGCTTCAGACAGGATTGGGCGACGTCCTATACTATTAGGTGGAATGCTAGGTCTGACAATGTCAATGTTCGGATTTGGGCTGTCAAACAGGTACTGGATGCTCATTCTGAGCCGCTGCGCTCAAGGCGCGTTTAATGGGAATATTGGAGTGACGAAGAGTGTTATGTCGGAAATCACTGACGCGACCAACGCAGCTCAGGCTTTCTCGTTCCTCCCCGTGGCTTGGTCAATCGGTTCTACTCTTGGGTGAGTAGTACAGATACACTTTAACCTAAATTACCCACTAAAGAGTGCCTATGTAGGCCCCTCATTGGAGGTACATTCACTGCGCCTGTAACACGTTGGCCAAGCATCTTTGGAAGCCTCAAGTTCTTCGCCGATTATCCCTACTTCCTTCCCTGCCTCGTGGCCACTCTGGTCCCCCTCTGTGCCTTCTTTCTTGCATTCATTGGCCTAAGAGAGGCACGTTCCCCCCACTTCTGACATATGCATTATCTGACACTTCGCTAGACCCTGCCGGCAGTTGTCGCACGAAAACAGAAAGAGGACGCAGTAAGAGGACTCGCAGAGGCAGACGAAACCTCCCCGACTACCCGTCTTCTAGGCTCCAGCGCCAGCAGTATCTCTCAGGACTATGGTGCCACTGCGGTAGGATCGCCATGCTCAACCGGCCCTAGCACCCCAGTGCTCAAGGACTACGCGACGCCGCCACCGCCTTTCCGGGAATTGCTCATTGCGCGTGTCCTCATACCCATCACGAACTTCGCATTCTTGGCATTCCTTGACCAGTCGGTTCTGGTTCTTCTCCCCTTGATTTACTCCACACCAATGGCACTCGGTGGACTCGGGCTCTCCCCATCCGCGATTGGCAGTATTCTCGGCGTATGGGGAGTGATCAATGGCTTCGTCCAGGTACTCTGCTTTGCAGGCTTTCGCAGGCGCGTTGGGCACCGTACATGCTACATGATGGGCATCGGAGGTCTCGGTGTATGCTTCGCGCTCTTCCCACTGTTCCCTGTGCTACTGACGTGGGATGGTGGCGTCATTGGACCCTGGGTCTGGCTCGGTATCGTCATGCAACTCACGGCGTACATGTTCTCGTACATATCGTATGGTATGTTCCCACATACCTATTTTTAAACTAAAAATTTCACTAATTACCGCTTGATTATAGCGTGTATGTTCATGTATATCGCAGCGTCCGCGCCTTCACGCTCTGCTCTGGGTGCAACCAATGGGCTCGCGCAGCTCACGGTATCATCTGTACGCGCGCTCGCGCCCACTACTGCCTCCTCCCTCTTTTCGTTATCTCTTGAGCTCGGTGCTGGCAAAGGATCCTGGTTCGGCGGTTATCTCGTATACATGGTCTTGTGTGGAATATCCAGTGTCTCGCTGTGGTGGAGCTGCCGCCTACCGAAGGAGCTTGGAGGTAAAGACAAGGAACCCCGGCGCGAGCGTTCCGACGACACGCTGGTATATTGACACGACCACCGAAGATTATCTCCAGTTTTTGTGATATAAATTGGGACGGCCTCATGATGTTCACAGTATTTCGTTTCTATGTGAATAACACTGGCTTCCCTGCATTCATACTTCTATATTGGATGTTTTACTAGACTACGCACTCAACTATACTTACTTATACGCTGCAAATAATTCAGTGTCTGTTCGAATCTGTGATTAATTGGTTACTCGACCGGTGGAGAACACCTAGAGTGGGTGTCATTAATTAGAACATATGCAGATGCATTAGGAAGGAAGTCTCCTGTCGTCCGATATCAGAGCCCTGTGTCAACTTTTCAACGCTCTAAAACCTCTTTTCTCCGCCAGTGATGCTGACGCCGGATAATTGCCGATCCCGCATCCATGTCCATGGTTCTAGGGTAGCCTGTCTGTGGCCAACCTATTCTGGGTCCTTGATTGACATATGCCGAGGCTGGCACAGCCCTGACAATATCAGTTCGATCAGGTCTGAGGGCTTCACCGTACGCAATCCCACACGAAGCACGCGGTAAGCACACAATAACGCAACCATCCAGGCATGTGGCGTCATTATTAATTTTGGTATGTGCATATTGGAATTGATTTGGAATGGTGCGGTGGGTGGCGAGATATAACGTTAGCCATGGCACTAACTATCTGTATGAGCAGCGGGGAAGTGCTAACCGTGTGCGCCACGGTTTGAGTCAATGCACCTGTTGGGGATGTGCATTCCGGGCCGGGGCCTACGACATTGTCATTAGCTGAGGCTCAGCTGCTGAGCCACACTCAACGCCCGAGGTGCCGCACCGTACCTGAAGACCATCATATTCTCTGAAATTCTCTTCGGTTGATTGGAATTATCATTATCACTATATAGCCCAAAATCGACACTGGCCCCACGTCATGTCTGTGCCAGCTGCTCCGGAGTTGGTGTGACAGGGTGCCATCATTAACCCTCATGGATCTATTTGGGACACGTCATTTTACACCCATTCTGACATATTCGACAGTTCCAAGATAACCGCAGGTGCACGTAGTTTAAACTTTGGGACACGAGTGATATGCTTCGTTTGATGACAGTACACAATATACATACAACAAATTTGAGACAGCCCACCTCCATCCTGCAGATCGAGGTGCCTTTCGTAGCTCGGTTACGTTCAAGGGATGCGCTGGGCGCGGATGTTGGGGTGCAACCCACCAAGGAGGATACGCTCCAACTTGTCGGGGGAGATGGATCCCGGACCAGCGTATGGCACGCTGTCGACGATGTTCTGTATATCGAATTCTCGTCAGTTAACCCTACAATAAATGAAATATTAAAGCATACGCCGGTGTCGGCCTGGAGGAGCTTGGGCAAGTTGATGGCTGCCGCGGGGTCGGACCCGATCTGGACGAACTGGATACCCAACGAGTTGGGGTGGTGGGGGCCGGCTCTGATGCGCTGGCCGATCTTAATGAGGACTTGCGTGAGCTCAAACTCGGCCGGGTCATCTATCCGACCAGATGCTATGAGTATTGTAGACGAAAAGATGAAGAGAGTCACGCACTGGGGACACCATCTGTAATGCAAATGACGTCGAGAGGCTTGATCTCGGCGTAAGCTTGGGTGCCTTTGACAGCATCCAGTCTGTCGAGGTGGGCGTTCATGATCTGGCTGATACGGGTACCTGTGGGCGTGTTGCCGCTGGGGCCCACCCTGGTCATAAGCTCAGCAACC
Source organism: Sphagnurus paluster (assembly GCA_018282025.1). Lineage (NCBI taxonomy): Eukaryota > Fungi > Basidiomycota > Agaricomycetes > Agaricales > Lyophyllaceae > Sphagnurus > Sphagnurus paluster. The sequence continues at coordinate 29,236 of JABCKI010000119.1, read as the reverse complement.
TTGCCCTTGTCCTGCCAATAAACGTCGTTCAGTGGTTAATCATAGTTGATGCTGAAGTATTATACCGAGCTGAACCTGAGTTTTTCGTTGGAGTTCAAGAAGCTCAGGTCAATACCATCGGAATCGAAGCCAGAATCGATAACGACACTCGCAAGACCATTGAGAGCATTGCGAGCCTCAACCCATCTGTTCTCATCAGCCATCTGCCGCAGTTCTTAGTAAATAGTCCGAGAGATAAAATGTGAGGACCCACAGAGCCGGAGTCGTCGACGAGAAAGGAAACATCGTAGGCCCTATTTAAATCTAGTCAGCAAGTTGGAACTAAAGGATTGACGTTGTTTGCTGGCCTGAGGTAGTTCTCGAATTTGGAGGGACGAGGTAGGTCGAGAATAGGATTGTATGGCTTAATGACATTGTCGGGGGGCGGAGGTGGGATGGGGTTCGGGTTGATCTTGACGACATGGATGGTTACGACTCTAAGTTACAACTCGTCAGCCCAAGTCGATGGCCAACAACGTTGACTTACGCGTCGTCGTATTGCCCGCTGCCTGCGACCTGGGCACTGTCGGGAGTATCCTCAACAAATATCTGGTGTGAGGTGTCAGTATACATCCAGTGCTTTTCAGGGAGATCAGTACAAAGTAGGTGACATAGTCAGGTATGCTATCTGAGGCGGTTGGGGATTTTGCAGACTAGATAACAACAGTTTAGAGATATTACAGACGACCGGAAAATGCGTACGAATTGGATATCCAATTTGGACGACGCGTATTGGGGTTTGAGGAAGTCCTTGGGCTTGATGTTGGCGGAAGACTCGGAGTAGAAAACAGATAGATCCAGAGTAACGGGCTCGTCGCGGGGCTCTACCGGGAAGGTAGGCTTGCCCTCAGCCAAGTCCTTGATCGGACCCTGCTCCCCAGGTGGACTCAGGAAAAAGACAGAAGCGTCAAAGGCATTAGTCTGAACGAAAACTCCCTGTCGGTAGTTTTTCCTAGAGATCTACAAAGGATTTTAGCGGTATAGAATGCGGAGGATGGACACCACGTACAGCAGAGATGGTGATAAACCAGTCAGGCGGGATGGTAAATCGCACCTTGGAGCCGTTGGGCGTGCTGAAAGAAGGTCGAGACATGTTTGCTTGGACATCCGATACTGGCTGGGGTCGGCTTATATATAAACGTGAAATGGTCCTGGCTCGACCAGTGTTCGCCCAGGAGCACCGTGTTCACAAATTGGTTTGGATCGATTCGTTCCAAGTTACACCCCAAAATCTCATCGATTTTCGAAGTCCAGCCAGCTGACTTTCCATTAAACCATCAGAATGACAAGCATTTTCGCGTGTCGTTGTAGTGGAGTACCCTGTATCTAGACCAAGTCATTCCAAGAGCATCAAGTTGTCGGAGGCGAATAGGAGCGACAGAGAGCATGATGGAAACTCAGCATACTTGCTATCATTGTCAGCCAGGAGAGGGTGAGTTTCAAAAATACGGCTCCATGTTGATAGCGGATAACAATTTTGGTTCGGACCTCCCATTTCAATATGGGGATTCATCCGAAATTGAATGCTGCGAATTTCAGATGGCGTTGAACTTAATTTTGGTCATGAACAAGCTTGGAGAGTGGCTGAAGCATCAGGGAGAGGTCAGCAGGCATTTTTCTTATTGGATGGCTTTTGTTACGATAGGGACGTGGAGAATATAAGGACTAGGAAAGTATAGTTCGATGAGGACATCGGATATTTGTGTCGAACGTGAGAAGTATGGCGGCGGCATGCGAGCTGTAGCCGTCCCTTGAAGTGGATACGAATAAGGCCCTCAGTGTAGCTGTGTCATGTGTGGGGCTAGTATTCTCGCTATCAAGTCAGATGGAGTTCCGATAAGAACTCAAGAAAACCAGGGTGGTGGCGATGAGAGAAATGTGATCAAAGTTGACTGGAGACAGCGATAATGTTCAACGTCCACATGATGAGGCAGTTTCGATATGGCAAGGGCGTAACAAGCATTTAGCAGAATCCTCCAGAATCCCACAAGCCCCATGCGGCGTTTAACTGAAATTGAAGGCTTGGAAAGCGGGTGAAGTAGCGAGAAGAGGTCAGCAGGTATGCCTCTTGATTGACAGGTTGAATTGTAGCTGCCCAAGTAGAGACCTTAGAAAAACGGAAGTTCGGAGGGACTAGTATGAAGCGTGACAGTGTGAATGGAAGGGGTTGGAAACATTGACAAATAAATCACTTCACTCGTGGACAACCCAAGGAGGATCTTGAAAACCCAGGATTTCCATGTCTCTCTCCGATAAACCATCTTAGATTAGACGGATAAAATGTTAAAAATTACAAGGCTACTAAAGCTCCATTACTGAGCGCTGCTTAGTGAGCAAAGTCCCATCTCAAAACTTTTCCACCGACCATGTCTCGTCCAGTATCTACAATCAATGGAACCAATGTAAAAGTCGCAATACCTGCCGGCTGGACGGGCATTGTAACATCGGTGAATCTTATGCCTTTGGTTGTTTTCCAAGTCGCCTGATAAAGTCGATATCGAAAGGTGACTCGCAGGACGTACAATCAACTCGTTGTGTGCGATCATGACGACGGAGGAAGCCTACGGTCCAACCTTTTTGCAAACAAATGGCAGACCCCCGATGTTGCCATGCTCGATATATCCAATAGCTCCGCTCAACTTGGAATCATTCCCCAGAGCGCATCTGTAAACCTTAGCCTGCAGTTTTATTACTCTCAGAATTCTTCGATCACTGGGGCTTCGCTGAAAGCAGACCAGTACAAGAGCAGTCAGGTTAATGTTTTGAGGGTGAGTTTACTTCTTCAACTGGGTTTCTATTTGTTCTCTAAAACTTTGATTTGCAGACCGAGAAACCGGCGAGCGCTCCTCCAGAATTTCCTGATTATATTTCATATATTGTGTGTGGATGTTTTCATATTTCAAGTTTGAGGTTGAAAATTCTCAGATTCTCGTCGAAGACGCTCCCGCAGACCAGCAGATTGCTGGAAACTCAAAGTTCGATGACATGTAAGTCTTTTCTGAGTTGGGCATGAAGCACGATTAACATTTTATTCAATAAGGGTCGTGACGGTTCATTGCATGAAGAACCAGCCGGCGACTACTGCTCCTCCCCAGCCAGTGTATAACCTGGCTAATATCCAGGGTGATATCCTGTATGCCTTCGCATCCTTGTATAAAACCTTCCTTGACATCTGCCTACAGGCCCGCGCTTCCCAAGGCCTTGGAGTATTTCTACTACTTCCAGATCACCGATGTCGACAGATTCCGGGCGACGTTTGGACAGTTCATCGTTCCGAAGATCACCAACGCGCTCGATCTTACCACTAAACCACCACCACCTCCTCCCAACCCATCCGTTCAATTCTTGGGGCTTAACGTCGGATTCAGCTATCTCGGTCTTCAGATGTTCAACTTGGACGATGACCTCCTCGACGATTCGTTTGTCAAGGGCCAACAACAAGACGCTAAGTCCTTAGGTGATGCAGGAACTCAGCGTGGTAACTTCTGGACTCCCAGCTGGGACGCGGAATATAAGGTCGACATTCACGGTATCTTCCTCATCACCGCCTACAACGATGCTGTTGCTGCAAAATTTGTGAGCGATATGGAGGCAGCCTTCTCGATCACTGCAAACCGCAAATCGCTCAAGAAGGTTGTCCTCTTGAAGGGCGCGCCGCGCGCCGATCCTGAGGCGAGAAACGACCACTTCGGATACCGGGGAGGGATGTCTAATCCTCAAGTGCGGGGCGTCAGCTTCGAGACACCTGCTCAGCCCGAGATCAGATACCCTGGCTCTCCCATCATCCCACTTGGTGTTATCGTCATGGGATATGATGGTGACGAAGACAAGGACAAGCGTCCTGCTTGGGCTAAGGATGGTGCTTTCATGGTCACTCGTAAACTCAACAACCTAGTCCCCGAATTCGACGAATTCCTGCTTGAGCATGGACCTAGGATATTCCCGGGTCTAACGCCGAAAGCTGCTGCTGATCGCCTTGGAGCACGTCTTTTCGGGCGATGGAAGGACGGTAAGTCATGGGTGATCCATGATCATCGTGTTGCTTAACGATTTGTGTAGGCACACCCACAGAGCTCTCCCCTGACGCGCCAGACCCAGCCATTTCGGGCAATGACAAGAGGATTAACAACTTTACGTTCGACCAGTCCAAGGGCCAGACGCGCTGCCCCTTCGCGGCGCACATGAGGAAGTCCAACCCGCGCAATGACGTCTCCCCCGTCGAGTCTGTCTTTAGACACTTGTAAGTCCACCATTCAAGTGGTTATACACAATAAACTTGACTGATATCTTTTTAGCATTCGGAGGCACAACATGCCGTACGGTAACGAGGTTACTGCTGAAGAGCGCGATGGAAACGGGACCATAGAGGAGCGCGGTCTGCATGTAGTCTGCTACGCGAGTAGTATCGTTCGAGGCTTCAAGTTCTACCAACAAGGTATGTCCGCCGCATTTGATTTGAACACACTTTCTAATTAGATGTTGGCTCGCAGCCTGGTACAATGAGCCCAACTTCCCGCCCAATAAGCCTGAGCTCCCTGGTATGGACCCGATCTTTGGGCAGACTGGCGAAGAAGGACAGGGCGTATACCGATATATGACCGGTTCCAACCCCACCCTCGAGCAGCAGGTCATGAGCTTCCCCAAGAAATTCATCGATCCTCGTGGGGGAGAATACTTCTTTTCGCCCTCCATCTCGACGTTGAGGGATATCATTGCAACGAATTGAACGAAGTCTTAACAAATATCTCCATACCCACTCCCTGTTATCTTTAGCCAATCTTATGTTGATTTATTTTTGTTGCTTCTTTTCCTTTGAGAAAACTTCTACGAACTCGCTACGTTGAAATACAACTCAAGTCTCAAACACCACCGTCCAATGCATCGAATCCTAGTATGTACTACCTAGTGCACCTGTAAAGACAACATGTGTACAATGCGTGAATTGTAGTTTAGTGATCACGCCTGTGGTGCTATAAAGTTGTGTGTACAGTTCTCGTTAGTTCCCTAACTTGCACGTATAGAATATTCGAATTAATTTATAGTGCCTTGTAACAAAATTGCAAGGACTAGCCTGCTTGTGCCAGAATCAGAACATTTTTAGGGAGCATATGTTATTTGACATTTGGTAAAACTCATAATACATCGACAACTACATGATCTCAGCAATGGTTATTTCTGGACGAAGTGAATGGCTGCGACGCTAGGAAAACGTCTCAGCTACTAGGATAATATAACTATGTATGACACTCACGCATCGTCGAATTGGCCGGTGTTAGCCTGCTGAGAAGGTGTGTCTTCTACGAAGACCTACAGGAGGTTTCAGCTAGCATTCAAAAGCATTGGTAAAAAATAAAAATACAAAGAATGTTACGTTGTCTGCTCCGTTGTACGAGCCAGGGAGCTTCGCTGCCTAAAGAACAGGAACTCAGCAGTTAGTACTAGATTACGAGCGCTGGGCGAAGGGAAATGCTCACTTTGACAACGTGGAGCTTGCTACAATATGCTTTCGTTGTCGCGAGTGCTTCGGCATTCTTGACAGGCTTTTCGGAGTAGTAGAACGAGAAATCTAGCTGATAATCGTCTTCTTGGGCGACTAGAGGCAGTGAGGTCGCTTTGTCGAGGGTAATCTTCATTTGCTCGTTGACCTGGGTCGGCTCAGACCCGAACATCCGGGTGTTTCGAACAAAAAAGTCATAGGACACTGCAACACCCTGCGCATACGGCTTGCGAGATATCTAGCATTATTAACAGTTAATTAGGAGCGCGAAGAGACGGTCAAGATAGGGACTTGCAGCGGTGGTGATTGCATACCAGTTGGCTGGCACGTTAATGGTGAAGTTGGGGCCAATGGGGACTGTTGCCTCTGGACGGGTAGCCATGGTTAACACTTATGAACGAGATGGATAAGTTCGAATGCCACTGGGGGAGTCAGGTTATTATATGGCCCAAAGTATCCACCATCGTGATCCTTTAAGGTAAAATGAGAATCTTGAGCAGATTTCGTAGTGCAGGATCGTACGTCGTCCGAAAGCTGGGATACCTCGGGATTTGTGTAACGATATCAGGGATTGCTGATAAGAAGCGATGGGTCAGGTAACACCCCAAAAATGTCAGTCATTTTCTCCAGCCGTGAATTTACATCGATGGTCTATATCAAGTATACCCGCAGGCTGTCCAGGCGACCCCACCCCAAAAATGAAGAAGACTAGGGTCCTCAGAAAGTTAGAACGTGACCGCAAAGAATTACAGATCATGAGTACAAGTTGGAGCTCAAGGTGCCAGTCTAAGCATATCGAATTGGGATTGGCAGCTTGAATGGATGAACGTCAGTAGAAGCGATTTCAGCCAGTGGCTTGGCAAGGCGAGCTGCTAGGTCAGCATCTAAATGAGCCAGGCTTGACCTTGTTTATTTTGACCAACCTCCTAGTGGCGCACTCTCTCACCCGAGTTTCGAACCCTATTGAATGCCCTTGTGATCCATCTGCCTCGAATATTCTTTTCCGCCCGCTCGAGAACATGTCAAATCGGGTTGAAGGGCGTCCTGGAAGGTCCTATGGAAGCTTGCAATTGTGCTCACATGAGGTACGACTTAGATTGATATCTTCTCATACCTATCTAGATGACGAGGATAACTTGTAATTGTAGAACTTGGTTAGAACCCTCAATCACGCGTCGTGGGACAGATATAGTCTTCAATGTGACACTCCCGAGACCAGCATGGTAGCGTTTTGCTCGTCTTTTGTGCGATACATGAGTAGAACGCATCGGTGACTCCCATCCACCACACCAGAAAGGATGTGCCCATTGACTGTACTTCTTCGGGCTTAGCCAACAGAATCATCAAGGTTTCGGCTCATGAGTGGCTCAGAAAAAAGAAGGCTTCGACAATTTTGCACAGACATCTCAATAGCAGCCGTCAATCAGGGAGTAACCCCATCTCCAATTTTATGCTACTGCGGGAAATGATCAGGTTATACCACGGGGCCTCATCTTAACCGGTTTGAGTACGGAGAATATCGCGATGTGCGGTCAATGCCTCGGAATCCTGGGGTTTCTAAACGAAATCCCAGCACATCAGAGCCAAAACCCCATGCCACTGAATGTTTCTTATAAGTTCGGTGGTCTTTGGGTACTCTCCAGGAACACTTTTCATCCTACAATTTGTCATGTCTCGCCCGAAACTTGCCTCTGCGACTGGCACCAGTTTCAAAATCGATATACCTAAAGGCTGGTTCACCACCATCAGCATCGTCCGTCCCTGCCCATTATAATTTTCAAGATCGCGTTTTTCTCACTTCTTTTTTGCCAGGTTTCTCGCAAAACCTACAATCACCTTGTTACGGTGAAGTATGAGTACAGTGGCTTTGACCGCACTGCTAGGATTTGCGATACCTATGGCGTCTCGAACGAAGTCATGAAGGACATCATCAGTGGCGAGGTCACCTTGGGCATCATCCCTCAGGATGACCCTCAGACGATCAACATCGATGCTTATTACTCGACTGTGGGTAATATCAAACGACAGGCCCTTGAGAACGACAAGTACCGCAGTACGAGGGCAAATGTCATCACGGTATATCTTTTCGTATCTTTCAGGCTGTCCCAGCGACTTATTTTATCGTACAGAATAACAAACCTGCTTCTGCTCCGAAGGAATTTCCTGACTATACGACATTCCTTGTAGGTCTAATAAATACTTATTCGTCTGAAACAGCGCGTAACACTGATCTTGTTCAGATTTTTGTGGAAGATGAGCCCGCTAGCGCCCAGGTTCCCGGAGCACCTGAATTCGACGACGTGTACGTGTTTTGGTGTAGGAATTCACCTTGAAAACTAACGTCTCATTTTAATGCAGGATTATCGCTGTAAACATACTCCAGGGCTTTGCGCAGCCGGCTCCACCCCCCGTCGACACTGGCTCTCAGGCGCTCACACAAACGGGCAAAGAGGCTGTCCAGGAGTATCAACAGCAATTTACCGATCCTACGAAGCCTGGTCCCTACATCCCAATTCCTCCTGTTATCCCTGTCCCTGTCTACCCTCCCTCGACACTACCCGTTGGAATCTTGGGCGCTGGAGTATCAGGCCTCTATATTGCTATGATATTGGACACTTTGGGAATCAAGTACGAAATCCTGGAAGGATCTCCTCGCGTGGGTGGCCGCCTTTACACACATAACTTCCCCACCAACCAAGGGAAATACCAATATTATGTCAGTATTCCCTTTGTGATAATCATTGGTAAAGTACTCATTTTCTGGGTTTAGGATGTTGGCGCCATGCGCTACCCCGATACTTCGTTCATGCAACGCACTTTCGATCTTGCCCGTAACAGACTGGGGCTCAAGGACCAGATGTTGCCATACATCCGGGGCAATGACAACGCCTTCTTGAACTTCAACGGCGTAACCGTGACCAAGGCAACAAACAAGGTGGCTAGCGCAAATAAGACCGATATCTTCAACGCTAGCGAGACGAAGGGTGGCAATGTTCCAGACTCGAATGTTGCTGCCGGCTCCGGCGTTTTCTGGGACGTAATCCTCGGCGACCTTCGCCAGCTTTTCGTCGACAATACATTCGACGTTGCTTTCCAAAAGCTCAAGGACCTAGACGGACACACCGTCACCAGCTATCTTACCTTCGTCAAAAAGATCCCATATAACGTCATCAAGTGGTATGAAACCATGGAGTCCCGCACGGGTCTCTTTGATCAGTCTTTGACCGAAACCGTCCTTGCATCGTTGGTATTTAACGATCCACGCTTCCAGGGCAAGGATATCGATTGGTTCTGCTTCGAGTGAGTCACTGGGATTTTCAGCATATCGCCAGAATACTTACAGAGGATCTTCAGTGGAGGATCTGAGATCATCCACAAGGCCATGACGGATAGGATTCAGACCAAGCCGGTGCTGAACCACCGCGCCGTAATACTCAAGGAGACTGATAACGGCCAGAGCGTCACGGTCACCTTTGACTTGAGTGGAGGCCCTCGTCAGCTCGCTGTGTCCCAGATTGAGAAGAAGTACTCCAACGTAATCTCTACAATGTCCATGGCCTGCCTTCGTATGGTCGACCTCGACAAGATCTACCTCTCAAATGGGCAGCGCGGCGCAATTCGTCAGCTTACCTACACTCCATCCATCAAGATTGGTCTCCAATTCAAAACTCCATGGTGGGAGAAGCTCGGCATCGTTGGTGGGCAGTCCTCGACTGACCGCCCCATCCGCGACGTCGTATACCCCTCGTATGGCCCGGACCAGTCTCATACCGGTTACCAGAACTTCAAGAAATCCAACTGTATGATCGCCTCATATAGTGGTATGCAGGACTCCCAGCGTATGGGTGGTCTAATGAAGGGCCGCGGAACGCCCGAAGAGAAGATTCTCCTCGATCTTGTTATGCGTGACCTTGCAGCTCTACACAACGTCAACGTTGACGATCTCTGGAATGAGTATGAAGACTATTACCCATGGGACTTCTACCGTGACCAGTTCCAACTTGGTATGTCAGATGTGACGTCGATTATGAGGTTCGCAGCTAATCATTGTGCTGCTCAGGTGCCTTCTGCCAATTCGGGCCAGGTCAATTCAAATACACCTACCCATATCTCACCCAGCCCGCATCGCGGCAACAGCGCCTCCACTTCGCTGGTGACGCCACCAGTACATTCCATGGGTGAGATTATATTTCACCAATGGATTTGTGGAGCTGTGATCTAATGATCTTCTTCACAGATGGGTCGCGGGCGCCCTCAATAGTGCTTGGAGAGCAGTCCTTGGTTTGCTCCTCGCTCACCCCGAGATCAACCCCAACCCAAGCGAGGACATCGTTGCTAAGTTCAAGAACCTCTGGGGCCCGTCAGAGGAGTGGGATCCCAAGGACATCGCTGTCCACAACTACATCGCCCAGGAGCTCACCAAGATCCAAGCGACGCCGTAAATGCATGAATTTGAATACCGTGCAATGTAACATGTATCCCACAATTTTTGCAATCGAATCACACAACCCTTGATCGCTCACAATGCTTGATGCCCTCAGTGTTGCAGGGTAATGATGTCTGATAAATCCTATATGCGCGGTGTGTTGGTGATTTGTGCGATATGTGCATCGTTTATCGAATCTTTTTTTATTGTTTCAAATAAATCGCATTTAAAAACTTGGTACGGTCTACGGTTCAATCACTTCCGCCCTTGAATTTTCTCTCCAAAAACTATGATTTGGGCTAGAACAATCACTCTGCTCGGTGACTTGAACGAACACTTCAGATGCGCCACCGAACACTCATATAGCCGAACGTGTTAGTAAAAGCTTGTCCGTGGCATACTATTCTATATTCTAATCGAAGAAGTGAGTTTATTCAAGCCACTTGTTAATGGAACTCGGGGCTTGAATTCATTCAGTCACTTTCACTGTTTTAATGGCACAAGCGAAAGCTCCAAACAATGTGTCAAAAATCACCATGACCATTCAGCGAGCTTTTACATTCACACTGGTTTCATCGGAACGACTGTTGCGCTGTGTTTTTATTTTTTTATTTTTTATTTTACAAGGGAGCTAGCAAATAGTATTTCCAAGCATAACAATGATAGGCATATCTCAAGAGCAACGATACCAGTAGTCCTAGTCCATCAAAAAGGTTGACTGTTACAACTCCTTCGAGACCCTAGAAATCTCTTCCAAACCTTCATCATTATCCCAGAAGTCAAGGACCACTCCGGAGTCTGTGGTTCCGTCCGGCGCTTCCGTCGCAACTTCACTTCCAGGGAGACTGTCAGAGCCGTTTGACTTCCGAGAATCGTCCGTTATAAAGCCACTCAAGAACGTTTCCTTGATATCCCGGTCCTCCCTTTCTTGCTCTTTAACCTCCTCACTTCCTGTCCATACGATTCTCTCTACCAAATGGCGTACGAGAGTTCGCAGAAGGATATATCCATGGCTTGCGACGAGGGCGATTAGAAAAGCGGTCAGGAGTAGCTCCTTTGTCGCGACCAGACTACCATCTGCGGGCTGCTCGCCAGAAGCCTTGAAGAGAACCTTGTTGACATGTGACATATTTTTGCCAGAACAACGGTCCTCTGTGCGTGGGCAGAAGAGATAAACAAGTGCTGAGTTGGTAAGTGCTGAGAGCCAAGTAAGGAATGTCATGGCATCGAGCCACGGCCCGATGGTGTCGGTTCGGGTGGGGATGGGGCGACGGTTGTGCACAGTCATCTTGAACGCATCTGAGCGGATTTCCAGGAAGTTATTTAGAAGGGCCATAACTAAATGGAATCGGTGAATTAGTTGAAATAGATGAGATGAAGAGTTAAGCACGAACCAGGTGCTAGTGGCCAGATGGTGGACCAGAGTGCGACATATCCAAATTGAGTGACCATCTCACCGTAATCTTCGAAGACATCGTAGTCAGGGAGTGCGACCTCTGAACGAACGCGATCCAGGTACTCTCTCTCCTCCAAACCACCCTTTTCCTTCTCGTCTTCGAATACCACACGCTTCTTAACACCATTCTTGACAACAACAGTAGTTTCGTGGTTCGACACCGCTTTCCTGCGGTTCCGAAATGACGTAATAGCACGAAAGACGTAGGGGAGGCCGACTTCTTGGAAAGTATTCACGACCTGGTTCGTTACTGTGTACGCAAACATTTGATCTTTCAGAAGGCCAGGATTGAGCCTCTGCCTCGCAGTTGCTTTGTCGAAGTTCCAGAAGCCTCCCGGTGGACTAGCAGATTTCGTATCACCATCCGCGCTAGCGACTGCAGTCTTATTGCCCATGAAATGGCCACTTGTCGTCTCCTGGAAAATCCAAGCCTGTAGGAAGCCCATGACTGACTCCCCAAAAGGAACATACACAAAAGCACTGAGTCCGAGACCCATATAGGCGACTAGTGCGCTAAGGGCAAAGGTCTTGAGCGTGAGTGATGCGGCGTGAGTCGAGTAATGGGCATGGTTTTCCCAGACCGTCATGCGTTGGGCCAATGACTGATAAAGGGCAAGGAAGCGCGGGATGAGCGCCGCAAATAAGATGGTGGGACTGAATCCCTACATGTCATATTGTCAGCATGTTTATCCCCTGAACATAACCACACTTACGATGTATTTCATCCCTGGCCCGGTGTATAATTTCGTCACGAAGGCTTCAAGGAGGAAAATTCCAGTGAGCAAGGCAATCAAAATCCCAGCAAACAATATTAGCACTGGCAGGCTCGCGAGGATCCTCAATTCACGTTTCCACCACGCAAGCCCGGGTTTATGGTCTGGACGGCATTTCTCAACACGGAATGAGCCACGCGTGCCGAATCGTAGAGATAGGATGCGTTCCCGAACCCGCCACCATTCGACGAAGACCACCGACCAGACAAACACAAGACTAGAATAAGTTGGTGAATATGGCGTGCCAAAGAAGTAAGATATTATGCCTAAGAGGGCAGGGAACACCAAGGCTTTCGTATACGACGAAAGAAAGTCGTAGTAAAATGCAACAGAGTCGCCAAACTACATAAACCAATGGTTTGCTTTTGCTAAAATACACCGGAGAGAATGACGTGCCTGTCCTCTGATCTTCTCGAGCTCTACAGAGGCGATCTCGCGAAGAGTCCAGTTGCGATTCCATGCCTCATTGAATTCTCGGTCGTGAAGAGTCATGACGGATTCAACAAGGTCCCAGTCAGGTGATGATGGAATAATCCCCAGCCCGCCGTCCGATGGTATTGATGTAACGTATGCATGAACTAGTCGAATACGATCAGCTGGAGTTAGAGAAATAGAGTCACCCCTGCCGGCCAAGGGTGTTGTAGGTAATCCAGACAGGAAATCCGAATGCCTGCAGAGACGCAAACTAATTAAAAACTTAGCACTGAAATGGTTGAGAACACGGGCCTTTCGCGTTTGGTGAGACTCGCCACAAGGCTTGATGGGCATGAAACAAACACAAGCAAGTGTCCTAGTGACTCTCCCCGTCTTCCGACAGCGCGAAGGCCGGCATAATTCAGTGTCTCGATTAGCCGCGAGTACTCTTGCTCAGCCTTGCGGGAATCCTCCCGAATTTGTTGCTTGGAAAGACTCGTCTTTTTCGTAGCTCGAAAGGTGATGACCAAATCCACCTCTGGCGGCATGACGTTGGAAGAGTTGGTTAGACTTGAAGAGGGTGCGAGTAGAGTGGAAGAAGGAATGGGAATGGGGATACCAGTCGCCACTGGCCGTAAGGGCAGTACAAAGTAACAGCACGTGACCTTGTCGCGTCCACTGAGTGGCGGTCTCTGCGCTATAACTTAAACTTGTTTCAAGTCTGGAGACGCAATGTTGAGGAGGGTATACGATTAATAAGTAATTAAAAGGAATATTTCCTAAATTAGGCCAGTGGATCTGTGAACTATTGAATCTGGCGACCACATTAGTACTTGATGATAAAGATTAATCCAAACTTATAGAGGTGTTCACTGTTAGCCACCCAACAAATTACATGAAACGAATTTTGTAAAACGAAATTTTCATTATAAATTGAAAATACTTTGTCTGGTCCCACTTTTAAATGCTAGGTTTTTTGACGTCGCCTTTTCTCCTTTCCCAAGAATTGACCGAAGTCTCGTCTGAGTCTATTATTGCAACAACTTCGCGCTGAACACGAATTCCACCACTCTCCTGCTATGGTTTCAGTTCCTACCCAAACTGATATAAGGATGCAGCGAACCACTAACCAAATTTTCCATCCTGTAAGCGTCGCTCTTGTTCTCATCCGTGACGCGAAATTGTCGATCTATAATTTCACCATTCCTGAAAGTAGTGGTGTGGATACCGTTTGCATGCGCCGGTATATTGGGACCACCTGAAGTGGAATATGAGCGTGCACCATGCCCAACCTCGTGCAAATCAAGGACTGGTCGAGACACGAGGCTTTAGCGACTTTATTCGAAGGCAAGTAAAACATCTACTCACTGACGCGACTTGAGAAAATTGCAGTTACAGCTATCCCAAGGGTGGCGAACATGGTCGATTCTGATGATTTATTGAACTTGAGGAAAAAGGCCAGATTCACTGACGAAAAGGATTGTAGTCGGTGATGCGTCTTATGAGTTTACTTAACCTAGCCTTCGACATACATATGTTCATAGCCGTCACCGCGATGAAGTACATTATCTGGCTTTCCCAGAATATTTGGGTGAATTCTGAACGGCTGATCAACTTCATGTCCACTCCACGGAACAAGCGGTCGGTGGTGAAGCCGAGGATGACCACGTCGAAGACAACCTGGCACTGCGACGCGATCAGCCGCTATAATTCATATCAAATAAATACCTAAATGACATACTACATATTGGACATAGCTCGTAGAACCCTTAATCAATGACACAAGAGTCAGTGCAAGGTCGAAGGATAGTAAACTGAGGCTCATACCTTGGACAAGTCCGAGATACAGTTCCCAGAGGCGCCCAGTTTTGGTGTTCTAGGAACAACCACGGGTGCAACGATTTCGGCGATGCTTAGTAGACCGCCGAACACCAACAAAAAATTAAGGATTTTGCGGTCTCGGTTGCAAATCGCATAGGTTCTGAAAATGAAGACGCCCTGCGAGGCAACGGCTGCGAGAACCTAGCAATACACAATTCAAGGTTTATATTGAATAAAGAAAAAAGGATACCAATGTGTTCGAACCTTGACAACTGGCACTGATAGGAAAAAGTGGCGACAAGAATCCGTGGTGAACCTGGAGGAGAAACCGCCAACCATCGACAAGAGAACGCCCAGCATCCCAAGATACTGTGCTGGGTGAGTGGTAGCGAAATTTCTTCCCGTGTGTCAACACTGACCCGGACAGATATGAGAAGCCAACATGCGATTGATAGTCTCAAAATCCCCTTCTGCTTTCGATCTAATAATTCTGTGAGCTTGGAATTCGAGATTAGGCGATGATAAAGAGAATTCACAAAACCTAATCTCAGCCGGAAGCGTCTGAAAATAGTCTAGAGATAGATGTTTAGGTTAGTGAAGTGGGTGACTATCAAGTGAGACTGACATCGTACCGAAGGCAAAGATGGACGCGGCCGCAATCTTCAAGTAGTTTGCAGCGACGACAGTTGACACCATGATGTTGACAATGTTGAAAGAATGAAAGTTCACGACAGAAGGGGTGTCGTTTTTCGGGTGTCCAGCTTTAAAGAAAGAAGTGGGCAGGGGTCGTTGACTATTAAAAACAGTAGCGGAAAAAGCGGCTCATACGCTGCGATTCTGTATAGCAATCGAGTTGCGGATCGAGGGTACTCTCAGTGATTGCCGAAGAACATGGAGCATAAGTACATACTCCGCGTTGCCTAAGTATCAAATGAGAACTCGAAAATAGCAAAACCACTGGCTATAACCCACATAAATAACCAGTGAAACTTGGAGATTATCATACAAATTGAATACCTTGGCCCAGATGGTCTCTTGCAATGAGGATAGCTCTCAAAATCGTACACGGAAGTTTCTACGATAGCCCAAGGGAGTACGTAGTAAACGCCCTTCCTGCCGCTGGAAACATAGATATCGATGCTGTGGGTGATTTCCGGAATGATGTTGTTTCACACTGTGGGGAGACCAATGTCGAAAAATCATTGGAAATTCAAAGATTCCACAGAGAAGATCAAGTAGCCAGAAATAACCTTCAACGTAACGCCGAGCACTGAGAATTTCAGGTATGTGTGTGAGCCCGGGAGATCTGAGTATCTGAGTAATTGTTTTTTCCGACACATTTGACGTCAATTTGAACTTTGAAGTCAATTTGAAGTCTTGATGAAGCAAACAAGAGCAAATCTATATGGTGGCCAAGGTGATCGAGGGTGATCGCCAGTGTTGTCATCACAACGCAAGAAATATCGGACCTTCTCAGCCGCGGCCGGTATGCTTCGAGCGTTCCTCCATGTCTCCGTCAACTCTGCTTGACGAGTTCTTTAAGGTTTAAGCAAACACGATTTATGTTTTTCAGAAACCCAATCTGTAGGCCCAGTAAGGAAACCCAGACACTTCATGATAGGAATGGTGATGTGCCGATTTGATCACTAGTACTCAACAGTAAAATCCGATTGTCCCGCATCGAACGGTCCGCGCGTCTTCGTAGTGCCGTACTTGAAACGATCAGGCGTCATCGCTCCTCTGCACGAAATCTGGAAAAATCAGTTTGTCATGATCAGGTCACATCGAAGAAGGTTCTTGGAATACACTTATATCTGGCTCTTGCTTGATAGCTCTGCAAAGGCCCACTTTTCCGTGCCTCAATGTTGCTCTCTATTCTTCCAGCACTTGTGTCCATCACACTCGTTTTTTCCCAATCTACGGCCAATGTTCAAATCAACAAGGTCTCTATCCTAGGAAACTACAACTCCACCTCCGGTGTGGACTCTTTTCTTGGTCTGAAGTATGGTACATCCACACGTTTCAAACGCGCCACGGCACAATCCTATTCCAAAGCAGCTTCAATTAGTGCTAGTACCTACGGACCTGCCTGTCCCCAGATCCAGGGAACGGTAAGATCTATGAATTCGCCGTAACTTGCATGATCAACTAACTCGATTTTCAAAGAACTCCTTGGCTGTGAATTACGGCAGTAGGTGCACACTTGTCTAACTGCCTGATTGTGTGCATTTAACCATCATATCTATTAGTATATGGCACTTCAGAAGACTGCACTCTTCTCGATGTCTACAAGCCTCACTCCGTCCCCAAACGAAAGTTACTACCTGTCATGGTGTGGCTTCATGGTGGCGCTTTGACCCAGGGTGCGTCGTGGTATTATCCCGGCGCGGGAATGGTCCAGGAATCTTTGCAGATCGTAAACTCCCTCAAATATTTCATTTATTTTGTTATTGATAAAATGATGATAGGGCCTCCCGGTCATAACTGTCATAATTCAATACCGTCTCGCTGCCTGGGGATTCTTGTACGCTGCATTTTTTGTTTGTTTTCGGATCACATATCTGTAATATGTACAGGGGAGGAAAAGAGGCCGCAGCTAATGGAGCGCTCAACCTGGGTCTCTACGACCAGAAATTGGCCCTTGAATGGGTTCAGCAGAACATCCAAAACTTCGGTGGCGACAAGACGAAGGTCACCGTTTTTGGACAGTCCTCCGGCGCGTGAGTCGATTATCAACAGCTCCAGAAATCAAAATTTTAGCTATTTGATACACAGGATGTCGATTGGATATCATATGCTGAATGTCAACCAGAACCTATTCTCGGGTGCTGTAAGTCTTCCATTATCATGAAGCCTCATCAAAACTAACCACTTAGTCAGATTATGGAATCCGGATCGAGCACATCCGTCCCTGCTCTTCCAGCCGCGAAATATCAGGGCAACTACGATGCCCTTGTATTCATCGCCGGATGCGCAAACAGCTCTGATACCTTCCAGTGTCTAAAAACCATGGATCGCGATATGCTCATCAATGCGACCAATACACTTTTTAGTCAACCAGCGGTCTATGGTAGTCGTGTACGCCTCCATATCTTTTCTTGTATTTTTTTTTCAGAACAGCTCACATTTTTACAGCCATGGGGTGTTGCCATTGACGGAGACGTCATCCCTGCTAGCCCCTCTGTTCTGACCGCTCGTGGCAAGATGTATGAGTTTGGAATTAATTTATCTTCTCATTCTGATTGACCACACATGATAGTGCCAGAATTCCTTTCATCAGCGGTAATGTTATGGATGAAGGAACTATTTTTGTCAAACCCCAAACCATCGAAACCGACAATGACTTGCTGAGTTTCCTTGAGAAGGACTATCTGAATCGTAATGCGAGCTTCTTCCACAACCAACCATCGACAGCGGCACTTGAAGCCCTCTATCCGAACGTCCCTGCTCTCGGGTCTCCATACGGCACCGGGAATGCCACTTTCTTCGGTGCCCAGTTCAAGCGCGCTGCTGCGATATATGGTGGTGAGTGGCCTATATTAGGTTTCATTAGCGCATCTTTAATTTTTACTTCTAGACGTCCATTTCCACTGGGCTCGCCGCAACTTCCTCAGTGTCGGCGTTGCTAAGGGTATCAACTGTTGGTCTTATTTATTCAACCAGTTCACTCCCACCAGTGCGCCCTGGCAAGGAGGTAAGCCCTTTTTTTTTTGCTTTGAATTGTTTAACTATACTCATGGATTCTTCAGTCTTCCACACTGGCGAGATCCCTTATGTCTTCATGAAGTTCTCCCCTTCCGATGGTGACCTATATAACCTTTCAAAGCAGATGCTCGCATACTGGTAAGACCATCTTCATGATTCCCTTCATACGCGAATCATGGAGCCTTGAATTTACATCCAGGGTTTCCTTCGCCTACAACCGCAGCCCCGCTTATGTGAACAACCCCACTTGGGAAAAGTATTCTAAAAGTTTCAGCAACATCGAGTTCACGGCTGCCAAGACCTCCATGCAACACGACAACTTCCGCATCCTCGGAACTAGGTATGTTGAAAGCCAAGTCCAAAGCCACCTGCTCATATTCTGGGTTTCAAGCTTCATCGGCGCCATCTCCGACCAGTTCCTTGAAGCACGATAATTATGTATTCCGCACCGGACTTATATATATATTGGAATTCAACTCAAAAGAACTATGGCTAGTCAGTCGTCTATCCCCTTAGAACCAATAGTTGCCATGTTATCAATTTGAGATCAGCTTTCGACGGTCCTTAGCTCTGGGATTCTGACAGATTGGCATAAGAAAGTAGCGTAATATATTCGAGATTTTACATAAGGGAACGAGACGCAAGCAATCATTAATCATCAACTACACCCAATCCCTTGGTTTTTTGAGAACGTCCATGAGATTACCCTCTTCTGTTCCTTCCCCACCGAGTTCGCACATATATTCCCATCTCGCTATCTCTGGCAAGCTCACAAGAATGCTCTCAATTCGAGCTCCAGGTGTCAACAGGCCGAACTGCGTTCCACGGTCGTACACAAGGTTGAACTCCACATACCGACCCCTTCGGATCAACTGCCAGCGTCGCTGGAGTGGCGTGTATGGGAGGAAATGCCGGGAGGTAAGAATAGGGAGGTACGAGGGCAAAAAGGAGTTTCCCAAGTCTTGGATAAACGCAAAGATCTCTATGGGGCTGATAGGGCGGCGGGCAGGTTCGGGGAAGTTGGTAGAGAAGAGGCGCGCGCGAGGACCTTCATTTAGGTCGTCGAAGAATATGCCACCGATGCCGCGAGCCTCGTTCCGATGGGGGATATAGAAGTATTCGTCACACCACTTTTTGAAGGTTGGCTAGAGTTCGGGGCCGTGTTTATCGCAAGTTGCCTTGAGGGTAGAGTGAAAGTGAACCGCATCCTGCTCAAAAAGATACGAGGGAGTAAGATCGCAGCCACCGCCGAACCACCATGCGATAACTTTGGGCTGTGACGCGTCCTGATCTTGGTCCGTGTCTTCCCCATCTGGCTCGGTGATCTCGAAGTAGCGATAGTTCGCATGAACTGTGGGGGCGTTGGGATTTCGTGGATGAATGACGAGGCTGATGCCGCCAGCGAAGAAGGGCAGTCTGTCTGGACGGTCCGGAAGGGGTATCGATGTGTGATCTGTCCGCATCTGCTTAATGGCACCAGGTGGCAGAATCCCATGCACAATTGATGTGTTGACCCCAGCCTTTTCGAGGACGCTTTCCTGGCCAATGCAGGCGTCCTCCACCCCAACGGCAAATACGCAGGATTGGCCTGTGCCACCTTCAGGTCGCACCCAAGAGTCGCGTTTGAAGGCTGGTGCTAACGGATCGAGAGTCTCAAAGGCTGACACGATCTGGGATTGCAGTGAGACAACAAATTCCTCCACTTGAGCGCGCATGGGTTTCTTGAGTGAAGATTCTGAACTGAGCATGGTGGTCAAGTTCACAACTCAATTGCTTCACATTCTTGGGGGAAACGAGAATCGCGCAAAGAGCTAGGCCTGGGCATACTCTTCTGGGCGTTACGGGCGATGCCTAGAGCTACCAGGAATGTTGCGTCAATTGTTGTGGTCGGGACTGAAATTCAGGTCGAGATCCGGATCGGACCTTGTACTCTGGACTCTACTCATCCGTCGGTCTATGGCGAGAACGACCCCAGGAATTGATTTCTGTCGACGTCACCTCCAGGCTCCAACCCTGGCTGTATTATCAACATTTCTCCTTACACACTGGTTTCGACTTGACTTGCCATTATGGATTCTGGTTCCTCTACTACCTGTCTCATTTTTCTGTTACTTCGCTGCCAGAACAATAATTAAGGATTATGCTGAAGCCGCAGATGCCGCATTCAAGGGGGCGCAGCCCGTTCGGAAGGGAACTGACGGTCTTTACAGAGTGATGTTTGGACGCTTTGGTCATCCTGGTGCGTTTTTGAGAATCGTGGCCTAAAATGACCTTGACTAGCATTTCTAGGTAGTAAACCATGGCATATAATTGAAAGATATGGGCCCATAATTTTAGGTAGCAATACAATCGTGATTAAATCCGTGGATTACATGAAGATTGTTCTGTCTACCGATTCTCGCCATTATCTTCGAGGTGTGTTCATCGATGGTCTTTCTTCGCAATAAGGATATTTGAAATTGAAATTGACTTAGATGAGAGTTTACATGAAGTAATGGGCTTAGTGCTTGGCCAAGGAATTTTTAGTTCACCTGGTGAGCCCTACCTGATTGATCCTATTTCAAGATACTCAATATCACATTTTTAGATGATATGTGGAAGTCAGCATGACATTGCCTTGAAATATACTAAACATATTCTCACAATTTTCACTAAAGGTTTCATCGAACCATAACGCGCCCCTTCTTCAATAGAAACCGTGCCAATCACCTACAGATATTTTTCCACCATGCCCACACCCTAGTTTCTCAAATCGCATCCTGTACGAACGCAGGACAACCAGTAGACTTCCAGGTAAGGTTTTCTCAGCGTTTTTACGATTGAAATGATCCAAGTACTGATTCAACTTTTGAATGCAGGAATTGGTTAGGCGCTCGACTCTCAATATCGCCACAGATCTCCTGTTTGGCACCTGTGTGAGCTGTCTACCCTACCCGAACGAGGCGAATCCCAACGCCGCCTTTCCCCTGCTCCCAGTGACAGAGTTCTCTGAGTCTCTCCTCCGCCTTCAGGAAGTTATATCGGAGCGAGAGCGTTTAGGATGGACTTGGCCCCTTCATGAGATATACCGAGATAAAGCTAGGAAGCCGTTGAGTGCAGTCAGCAGAAACCTGGAACCGATTATTCAGTGGGCACTCGGTAGGAAGATGATGAGGAATACAGGCGTAACATATCACGCCAGACACCAGTATAAACTAGGAGAAGAAGAAGAAACTTTACTTGACCATTTAGTACAACTAACATCAGGTAAACAGTGATTTTTGGGGTTAATCTGGCTTATTCTCAAACTTTGTTCAGAGCCGCACCTTGTCGAGAGTGCTATTCTAAACACTCTTATTGCTGGTCGGGCTGGTGTGAGTGGTCAAGTTGCTGTAATTTATATATAATATCTCACGTCTCTTTCAGACTGCAAATACTTTAACATACATTATTTGCTTTCTCGCGCAACATCCAGAAGTTACAAAGCGACTGCGACACGAAATTTTTGCAACAATTAAACCCTCCCAGATACCCGATGATGAAGATTTATCTCGTCTTGTATACCTCAGAGCTGTGATAAATGGTACGTTATTCCTGAAGGCTCGGTTTACCCTCGTTTCAAATCTTCACTCTGCAGAAACGCTCAGGTTAATACCGCAGAAGTACGCCTCGTTAGCTCAATATCTCTGCCAATGTTTGACAGGACCCTCCACAGGCAATATATTACTCGGTAACGCGAGACTTTTAATTATTCTCCGCGATCTATTTGAACTTGACTGCATAGAGAAACCACAGCTTCAACAACATGGCCCATACCCAACTCACAAGATGAACGGATATACATACCCATACACCAAAAGTAACTTTGACTGACATTGTGAAATCTGACCTCATGTCGTGGAATCTAGGATAATATTTGATATTTCCTCAATGCACCTCTCCAAAGATCTATGGGGGCCAGATGGTTTGATATTTCGAGCTACTCGTCACAGACTTTGAATAATTCACCCATCTATTCAGCCGATCTTTTTGATCCTGACCGTTTTCTGGATTCTAGATACGAGAGATATCTCGCTCGCAAACCTTTCATATTTCTTCCATTCAATTCGGGACCCAGGACATGTCTTGGAAAGGATGTAAGTTGATTCATTCGATACGCGCTTGGGTCTATAAATAATATTGGGACAAGTTCCCTTATGATGAAATATCGATGACCGTGATTGAAATTCTGCGGCGTTTCGCGAGTATCAAATTATCTTCATCAAGCGCATCTTTCGGTGAACAGATGGTCGGCTTGACCAAAGGTACCTCAGAGGTGCGCTGTTTAGTCATAATGTTCCTATCTCTACCAAGCTGAATCCTCTTGAAAGGTTTTATTTGTAGAGATTGAATCAGAATCTATACCACTTGGACAAATGTCTTCTTTTGGTGTATAGGGTTTCTTTGAATAAACGAGGACTGTTTTAGAATTTTAGAACAGGCTTAAGCAAGGACCAAGTGATAAGTAGAACTGGAAGGCAAAGTAATATCTGTACACCTTCATATATATTTATATGAACGCGCGGAGTTCTCCGCCCACTGCTCTACCTCATACCGTCTTGATCCAGCTCCAACATTTTCTAGGCGTACTTGCCACCGCTCCAGCCTGGACCACCAAGAATACTTGGTTAATTAATGTCAGTTGGTCCATCTACCGGCATTCGACGTCCACGTCACGTCTTCCTTGCGAGCGCGGAAGTGGAAGAATCGAGATTCGAGAGAAACTCTCAGAAATTTGAAAACTACAAATCTGCCTAAACAATAAGTCTCGATGTCATCTACGAACGACCGTAGTCACCTCTTTCCCGCGACGTTTATTGGCCGTACACAAGGATCTGGTTTACAACGTGTATCATCGAGCGATTCGCTGTCTGCTCATCCCCTGCTATCCTCGAACTCGCCTTCAAATCGTAGCGCCAGTCCCACTAATTCCAACCCGCGATACATTCCATACACCCCTAGGCAGCGAGTCTCGCCAACTACTGTAACAACAGGAACCACAGTTCATCCACCTTCGCCCCAGCAGCACGGAGATGCTGCAAGCAAGTTACAGTTCGTCAATCTCAAAGCTGCTGCCCAGAATATCGGATTAGATACTGGGAGCGTTGGATGGGCGATCTTGGAGAAATTGGTCCAGGAAAGCGATCGCCATGACGCTGAGTGGACTGAGGTTTGGAATACCGTCACTTCGGGAAAGGTATGTCTAGGTTTTCCCCATCTTGATAACCACGACTAATATGGATCCTCATGAGATCTAGTCTACCTTGCTTCTTCCTCTAGAACAAGTAAATAATCACGATAAGTTGACTGCGGAATTCGTAAAAGACCACATCATCTTTTGCGATGGCTCGTCACGCAACAATGCACCTATCATCACATTATCAGGTCTGCGAGGGACATTGAACGAGTAAATATCCGCGCATCGAATATGTCAATACACTGACCCATTCCGTTAATAGTAACACTCTAACATTTCGATCAACTCTACACCCGTCCTCCAAAACCTTTCAAGATCTTCTGACTCCATCCAACCGCCCTTTCGCGTTGAAAATCCTTCCGGATCTCCCGGATACTCAAACGTCGTCGTCACCATCATACCCCAGCTTCGTCGCACCATCCTATCACTCTGCGCTCCCTCTTCCCCCGCGGAACCCTTCCGCTCCGAACAAGCCCCCTCTCCCGCCGCGGCCGAGTAATCGCACTTTCCCCTCCAATAACCCTTCCTCAACAACTTCGCGCATTTCCAACCCTTTCGCATCCTTGTTCGGTGGTGGTGGGATGTCGAAGGCCTCTCCAGTAGCTGCCCCTCCTTCCCCCACATCATCTCTACGTTCACTTGAATCCATGCACCCACCAACCGAGCCGGTAGTGGATGTCGCAGCTTTCACGATAGATCGCAGAATCGTCCGACGCGAGGTCGCGAAGGAGATGAACAAGGCGCTGAGGCGCGAGTTGAAGGGTGCACTCGCGCTAGGTGACGCTCCGCTGCCGGGTTGGATTGTCGATCGTGTACATGATTTTGCTGCTGACTGGTATCCTTTCGTCAAGGATAGAAATAACGCTAATGCAAACTCGGCCCTTGGACTGGGCGAGAAAAAGTTGTCGAGGGAGGGTGTCGGTAGCCCGTATGTTGTAACCTGGGCGGAGGAGCCTCCAGATAGTACGGCAGCGCGGATGCAAGATTTTTATCTGGCTCTGGAGCAGGACATGAGAATCTCAAACGATTCGTTTCTCGGCCAATTCAAGAAGGAACATAGTGATCAGGGTGAGTGGAAGGTTGGGGAGGACGAGAAGAGGGCGAAAAGCAAGATTGATATAGAGGGTAAGATTAAAGAGGTCACGGAAGTCGTAGAGGACACCATCTGCTCCTTGTTCTATGACCGGTATGTGTCGCCTGCTCATAACTTCAAATCGGCTAACAGCAGTTCCATAGGCTATACATGCAACCAACTTCAGATGATTCATCACACGACGAAGCGCTTTCGAGTCGTGTCGCCGCTTTGAATATGTTGGACCTGGGACTGGAGCACCTTGACCTCCATGTGGAGGATAATGGCCCAGAACTGGACGCTGTAGTCAGAGCTTGCGGTGAAAGTAGGTTTTATTCGCTACCTCATGTGAACCCCAACTGATAACTTTTAGCATTGTCTCAATTACAAATTTGTCGAAGTCCAGGGGATAAGGCTACTCTACTTGTCGCTGCACACAAGATCATCGTTGGTGAATGCATCACTGCAGAAATCTCTGACATCTATTAATTCGTTTCAACAGATGGTCTCTCTCGACTTCCGCCTATCCGACTTATGTCTGAAGAGGAATCTAAAGCGCAAAAAGCCAAAGCGGCAACATTAGCCAAATCCAAAGCCCCACCTCGGGAACCCGATGGGACACTTCGCATCCTTATGCCGATAGAAAAATCTCCGACAAGCGCTGTCGATTTTTCCAAACCTTTCGAAAGTTCAGTACTCGAAAGGACTCAACAATCTGAGGAAGATTTAGTCACGCCGCATCCCCCTGCTCGCCAAGCATCTCCGATTCCCACCATTATCGAACCAAAACCAGAGTCGACAGAATCCATTTCACATTCACCTATACCACCGACGACGCCAGTGCAACCCGCTTCACCCGTTCTGACGCTCCCGGCACCTCCAAAGGAAGCAACACCAGTGTCTGGCGATGTATTACTCCCGATGGTCATTTTCGCTGTCGTCAAGGCGAACCCTCCGCATCTAGTCTCGAACCTACTGTATACACAACGATATAGGAACCAGTCGGTTGGGGGCGAAGAAAGTTACTGTTTGATAAATCTCATGGCTGTGGCCGAGTTCCTCGAGAATGTCGATCTAGCTGCCCTCGGACTTGGAGATAGTGACAAGGTGCTGAGGTATGCTAGTTCTCTTCCCCATCGTATCGGAGCTCATCCCAACCCGAACCAGTGCGGCAGACTTGACGCCTATCCCGATCAGCCGTAGTCCAGTCACAGCTGCAACGCCACTCGCAGCAATCGACGGTGTCCAGGGCAGCATACGTGACCGTGTTGAACAAGCCAACAAAGTCATCACGGGTGTTGTGGACACCTCCTTTGGCATGCTGCGCTCACTTCTTCCCAATGCGGCTACTGTAGCACCAGCAACACCGCCTGGAGGCGACGTCCAAGACTCGGCACCTTGGAACATGGCGAAGCCTGGCTTTGGTCTCTTACGCAGGGAGAGCGGATTCTCAATACGGAGTATCACTTCGGCATTACCAATTCCTCGTGGCGCATCGAAGCCCGGTGCCGGAGAGGAGGCTGGACAGCAGCTTGTTACAGTGTCGCGGCCCTCTTCAGTCAAGTCTGCATCTGCGGGGAAAGATGATGAGAGTGCAACCGATGATAGTAGTGCTATGGATTCGAATAGTGAGGAAGAGGATGACGATGACGACGAGGATGCGAGCGCGATTGGCGATGCAAGAAGTATACGTAGCTTTGAGAGCATGATGAGTAACCGGAAGGGAAAGAAGGATAAGCTGGGAATGCGACCTCGCAAGAGTTTAACGGATCGCTTGGCTCACATGTCAAGTCTGGCAGGTCTGAAGGTGATTGCAGCAGTTATATGATTCGCTACATTTACCCACTGAGTATCCACAAGGCGAATGCGTCTACTGCGCATGGAGCCAATCCCCATGCTCCTGCAGAGTCAACCTCAGGGCCGCATACACCTGAAGTGCAATTGCTCCATCTAGCACCTCCGATTCAGCGATTCGTGGAATGCTCACCAGGAGACCTCAGGCTTTCTGAGGTGGGAGAGTTGTTACGGGATTATCGCCGCCTGGTGGAAGGTATCAGGGCTGTTCGAGGCTTCGAGGAATAAACCATCTATGTAATTTTTGTGAGCCTCTGACCTTCCTCTTCTATCAAATTTCTAATCGCACCTTCAGTGTATTTGATTGGAGATCACAGAAAATGAATGAGCAGACCGTTTTGAAGTACTCGGTCCTGTCAATGGTGACCTACTTTGATGAGTGGACTATAATGCCGAAAATCCACCAATGTTTTACCCCACAGGTAGGACGCCTTTCTTTATCTTGCTCTTTCAGCCATGACCCTGTGTGAGGACATCTCGACTAAAGGATTTGACTCATGGGTGTATGTTTGCGGTGTCAAGAAGCTGGTTTACAGCGCCTACGCGCGACCTTTGGGTACGATAATGTCCAGTACGCCCGTCGAAAGAGGCAGACTGGATCTTGCATTGGGCATGATCTAGCCCTCGATGTATTTACCTATGGCAACGAACCTTTCTTAACAACAAATACCCGTGGTCCGTAGACCTCACACACCTCCACGCAAACTAACATATTTTCCGATGTGTTGGGGCTGATGACATTTCCTTCCGTTACAAAATTAGCATTGACAGGATTTCGCGAAGCCTTTCCTCAGCCTTCCTGCCTTCTCGCAAGTCAAATTTCCGTCAAATCTGCGAGAAGCATCGTTCCTGTAGTCCGCCAAGCCTTTCTAAATATATCGTCCTGTTGGATGACATTTCGCGCTGTGTGGCGCTCATCTGCCCATAGGGTCACCGTCAGTTGTCAAGCTTTGTTATCAGTTATACCAATGTATGTCTTTACTCATAATGCTGTATTATTATCATTAGCTTGATGCGGGAATTAAGATGTTCAGTGCATTCGGACAAGGGCGGACTGTGTTCCATGGCACAAAAAGGAACTGTAGACCATGTTAGGTTCCTGGTGCTATAATCATGGTACTACTGTGAACATTCTTTGAACCCAGATCCTCGCGTAATTTTAGCGTCCAATCGCATAACAAGGTTGGCTTCCTGTCTTTAAACCTCATGGCGATTGATATGATTGATTCGCTTTGGGAGTTTAATCAGGTTTAGCCACTACTTCGGAGTCAAAACTACGACTATCGCCAACGAATTTGATGAGTACTGCGCCCACGCTGGAACCACTGACCCAGCAATAGGCGTTCACGACAACCATATTCACAACAACCGGAAAACCACTGCGTTTTTTTCGCTGCGACAATTCTGCGCAAGTAGACCGTAAGACAGAACCGTAGCTATATAAGCTCTATTTTCTTTCCGACTGTCTCCTCAACCAGAGTTCCAGTTAGATCAAGGTTCCCAATATCTCTACAATGCAATTGAAATCTCTGGTCGTCCTCGCCTCCTTCATCGCCGCAGCCAGCGCACACACCACAGTCTATGGCGCCTGGATCAACGGTGTATTCCAGGGCGATGGCAGAAACAGCTACGTATGTTTATAACTCTTTCCCTGGTGAAGCACAGCTTAGTGGCATTTAATTCTCAGATTCGCTCACCCCCCAATAACAACCCTGTCAAGGACCTGAAATCCAGCGCAATGGCCTGTAACGTCAATAATAGAGGTAGGCATCGCAGTGTTTTTTTGTATCGGATTAGCCTAACTTCGACCCAGCCGTCGGCAAGACCCTCTCCGTCAAGGCTGGAGACAAGGTCACCTTCGAATGGTACCACGATAAGTAGGTCTCCCGTAAATCCCGCTTAAGATTTTAGCTGAAGAAAACTCCCTTGTAGCCGTAATGACGACATCATCGCTTCGTCACACAAGGGACCAGGTAGAATTAATAGTTTTCTTACATCTCTCGGTCTGACGCCTGATGCATTTTGTTTCTCTAGTTCAAGTCTACATTGCACCCACTTCTTCCAACGGCAACGGTGCTGTCTGGACCAAGATCTTCTCCGACTCCTACTCCGGAAGCTGGGGTGTCGACCGCCTTATCTCATCCCACGGCCAGCACAGCATCACCGTCCCCAACGTCCCAGCTGGCGATTATCTTCTCCGCCGTACGTCATTTCCGGTATCTTCCCTCATGTACCGTACTCAAAAAATTACCTCACCACAGCTGAAATTGCGGCACTGCATGAGGCCGACTCTTTGTACACCCAGAGTTCTGCCCGTGGTGTGCAGATGTACATGAGCTGCATCCAGGTCCATGTCACCTCCAACGGTAACCAGAACCCTCCCGGCGGAGCCTCCTTCCCTGGTCAGTACTCCGCCAGTGTCTTTTTTCTTGTCTAATATCGGCTCACGACGATGGACTTGCAGGTACCTACACCGATTCTACCCCCGGAATCCAGTGGAACATTTACGACACCTCCAAGAGCCCAAGCAACTACAAAGCTCCCGGCCCTGCTGTGTGGTCTGGTTCCGCCGGAGGCCAGGTCGGTTAGATGATTTATAGCATCGCTTTACTAGGATTATTTGGGGTATGCAAGTTCGATTTTGGGAATTTATGTTTTATGGGTTATACTGGATATACGTAATATGCCGATAACCTGTACACTGTTTGATTCTTACCTGTTGAAGTTGCAGTAATTTATTATCCTGGCGCTAGCCTGGAGTCCCAATGGTCACAGGCTGTGTGTCGGTATCGTAAATAAATACTTGCTCTTGAGCGAACTTCAACAATGATAAGTGTCGCAGGTAAACTGGTAAGATTCAAAAACGCCGACTCCCAGGAGTGCGCGTTGGAGTGTCGTCGGGCGAAACTCCAAACTAGGCAGTTGACTCGGGGCTTAGTCAGCAGTAGATACACACGCTGTCAG
>JABCKI010000118.1:0-36420 GCA_018282025.1 Sphagnurus paluster | reverse complement strand
GGTTCGCCGAGAACATCAGCGTTGTCACGGTTCAGACAACTGTTGGTACCCAGGTAACCGATGCTCTTGGTATCTTCGATGTCATGTCGCTTTTGTGAAGTATCCATGACGCCTGATAAGCAAGAAGAGCCAAGATTGGCAGATAAGCTAACCAGGTAACCGCACTACATCGCACCCGCATGGCGCGATGCGTTACCTTAGATAACACTGCCTTGGAAACAAGCCTGATGAGTCTTTAAAAGACGAAACTAGGTAGTGCTGTTTTTCAACAGCCTAGTCGCTAAGTTTCCCCAGCTCTACTCATCGTAGTAACTATCGCTCTGTAAAAAGAGATATCTCCCTTGCCCCGACCTGGTGGCACATGCCCAACTTTGCACCCTCATATCTCGACAACCGGTCCACCAATTACTCCCATACTTTAGCAAACTAATGTACCCTATATACCCATATATATGTCCAAGTTTGAGCCCGAACGGCTTTGCCGTTCGAGTTGGACAGAGTCCAAAAAAAGGGTGTATAATTGTATATATGCCCAAGTTTCAGCCCGAGAAGTTGTGCGGTTCAAGTTGGATAATATCTAAAAAAAGGGTGGATAATGTTTCAGTCGTGCATGCACGACAGTAGTTGAGCGTCAGGTGTGGAGGGTAGGCAGCGAAGAAAGCAAGGAAAAGAAAACACCGAAGTCCAAGGGCATAACCAACAAGTGCGTGGCGGGGTGCCGGACATGCCCATATTCCCGTTGGCGTACGGCCCGTGCAAACTACCGTTAGAGCCGGGGAGGACGCATCCCTTCTTGGCGGAAAGGCATATTCACGGGCTCAAACAGCATCTGCAGCGCGTGTGACACCTCACTTCCGGCGTCGTACATCCTCGCGTGCGGGAGAACGATCCGAACGTGGGCGTCGAGGCCGAGGCCGGGGCGTTGACCTGAAGTAGTTGCAGGTGACTGGGCGACCAAGGCGAATGCGGAGGGCGTGCGCGCAGGTGAGTGCTGGGGAGTGCGTGGTAAAGGAGCGGAGGGAGAGGGTAGAGCCATGGAGAATTGGTGCACAGGTCGAGCATGCCCTCGCAGAGCCAAGAACCATGTATCGCGGTGTCGATCGCGACCATGTTGCGCGGGAGCTCTGTGGATCTAGGTATGAGTCGGCGACGGGTAGAAAGGCCGAAGAGAAACGGGGGTCTCACTAGTTTTCATCTCATCAATATGAGCGAGGTCGCCGCCATGTGCGACCAGCACGAGTGCGTCGGCCGCTGTTTCCGAGTCTGGACTTTCTAGACTGCTGTGTGATCATAAAAACTGGAATTTAACTCTGGTTTCTCGCACACGCTGAGGATAGTTGAGCTGCTGCAAAGACTAACCTCATAAAATCCCGAATGATCTCAGGCAGCTTCGATATATGGTCGATCTGACTGTCGCGGAGCTATAGACGCAAAACTAAACGTTACTTTTGACAAGAAGCTTAGTTTCCGAAAACGTACTGGATACTGTAGAAATGTGTTAACGTAGGTTGCGGAGATCGCGTGAGGTAAGTAACCGGGGACGAACCTCGTCTTGATCATCTTGAGGCGTCAATGGCACCGAGGAATTTTGCGCCAGTGGCTTAAAAATGGAGGAAAGTGCCGCAATGAGGACCTGAAAGTTCGCGATGAGATTCCCATGGTCGTCGGGAGCCTGCGATTCGTTCATTTGACAGAATATTTGATCTTGAGAATCTTTGGAGCGTTCCGGGGACTGCTGGGATATGTACGAAAGCTGTGGAGTGACGAGTATATTAGCTTCTCCCTGATTTATGCCTTATAACCGATGAAGAGGAAAGAGATAACGCACCAAGTTTGCCCTCCAGTGTGTTGATGTTCTATGAAGTGTCCTTGAGACGAAGCGCGACTGGTGATGTTTTGAAGAGGTGACCTACATGACATCGCATTTCGAAACTCTCCTGTGAATGAAAAGATGAAATACCTTCAATATAAATGCGTGAGACTCGTCCGACTAGCTGACGTCCAAGTAGGTGTTTTGTTGTTCCATTATCACCAAGCTATAGGTGCGTATAATGTTTAGAAAATATTCCACTTGGTGTTGGTGTTGATAACATATCGAGTTGCGCAATGCGAATCACCGCGGGCACTGTGGCGAGTGGGGGAGAAATTTCCCGGTGGCACGTGAACAACTGGCACGTGGTGCTGGTGCAACTCAAGATCGCGTACCCGTGACTTGAGTTGGTGCGTCGGGACGGGAAGCCAGAAGCTCATACGTTGGATTCGTGGCGCCGTACCAGCACAGTCCGATAGGAAAATCATAATAGCATTACGCGTTAGAAAGGAAATAGCAGAGATTATTGAACCGTCCTTGTGAGTATATGATAAGCACTATATGGAAGTAAGGCAGGTTTCAGCGTAGCGGCGGCGCGAGGAAAGTTATGCGTGATGGGTAAGGGTGTGCACATATATGTCCAATGGTTCAGTCAGTGATAGGAACAGTCGAGCAACAGTAGCGGCAGGGTAAGTAGCGAAGAAAACAATGATGCAAGGTCCAAAAAATAAGAAACTGTCCAACGTACAGTCATCACCTGCGCGAGTTGACGCTCACCCCATTAAAGTACCCACCGCCGCCCCCACCACCAGCACCACTCCGCCCCGGCGCGCGCCTTCCCCTAGACCCCGTCCCCATATCCTCGCCTCCCCCCTGCCCCACGCGCATCTGCCCAAACTCCGCCGCAAGGTCCCACCCACTCCCATACCCGACCATCCCCATCCCACCCGGGCTCCCACTCGGCTGGAGCAGCGGCGACACGGGCACGGGAGGCATCATACCATACCCCGTCGGCACAGGAACAGGGACAGGGACCATCGCGACCGCCGCAGGAATGACCATCGAGCGCGCGCGCGGGACGCCCGGCGGGGTGCCGGGCACGCCCATGTTCCCGCCGTTGGCGTGCGGGTGCGAGGGGCGCCCGATCCATCCTTTCTTGACGGTGGGCACGGGCGTGTTCGCGGGCTCGAGCAGCATCTGCAGCGCGAAGAGCGCGAGGAACGCGTCGTTCCCTGCGTTGTGCATCATCACGTTCGGGAGGACGATCGGCGGGGGCACCAGTGTCGGTGTCGAGGTCGAGGTCGGGACGTTGACCTGGGGCGTTTGCGGGTGAGTGGGCGAGGGCGGGGGATGGGGCGAGTGTGGCGAGGGCGTGCGCGCGGGCGAGTGGAGGGGGTTCGTGGTGAAGGAGCGGAGGAGGTTCTCGAGGGAGAGGGTGGACCCGGGCACGCGTGGGGCGTTGGTGCGCGGGTCGAGCATGATCCCGCGGAGGCCAGAGGTGTGCATGACGCGCTCGTATGTCGCGGTGTCGATCACGAGCATGTTGTGCGGGAGCTCTGTGGACGTAGGTATGTGCGTCAGTAACACGTCGACATTTCGAAGAGGAACAAGAGGCTTACTGATTTTCATCTCTTCGAGACGGGCGAGGTCGCCGCCGATGCCATGTGCGACCAGCACGAGCGTGTTAGCCGTCGTTTCCGAATCTGGACTTGCGAGACTGCTGTTGGATCGTAGAGAGTGAAATTTAGCTCTCGTCCTCGTAGACGCTGAAGATAGCTCAGATACTAACCTGATCACAGCCTGAATGATCTCAGGAAGCTTCGATTTAGGGGCGATCTGACTGTCGCCGAACTACAGACACAAAGATTAACGTTAGTTGTGACGAGAAGGTCAGCTTCTGAAAGCGTACTGCATACTGCAGAAATGATGTGTTAACGTAGGTTGCGGCATGAACGAGGAGAACACGTACATGCCACGGGTGGGTAGGACAATGCTTATTAAACACCTTGTCGACGTACTCGCCGATGATATAGTGGCCTTTACGGTAGTTGGAGTCGGGATTAGGAGGCCAATGGCCGAGGCTATCGATAGCGTTAATGGACATGTCAGATGTCACCAGGGATACGAGCACTTACGCGTCGAGATGTCCACATCGCACAGCAGCGTACCCCCATTCCAAACAGCTCTTTTCGTTGCGCTCGCTCCACTCAAAGTCGATCGCGAGGAACGTCTTGTCGCGCTTCTCCCAGAGCTCGCGGATGGCCTTGGGCTCGCCGGCCTTGATGCGGGCCTTGAGGGCGCTGAGGACGGCGGCGGGGAGGGTCGAGTGCAGCTTCTTGTACGAGGCGTAGTCGGATATGTGCCGAAGGTGTCGCGTGCTGCTCTCGAACGGGGTGACCTGGAGGATATTGGGCGCTTGCTGTAGTGTCTCGCCGAATCTATTAGGGTTGTCGTGAGCGATTGTAGGTTGGGTGAGGTAATCGTGGACGAACCTTGTCTTGATCATCTTGAGGAAGGCGCCGATGGACGTCAGGCGGGTGACGATGTGGGGTTTGCCGGTCCATGCGTCGGTAACGGTGATGACGGGCCACGAAAAGGCGAGGAACTCCTCGAAAGAGGAGAACAGGTGGCCCCAGGAGCGATCGTACCTGCCAGACGTGTTATGAGGAGGTTCGCATCTCCAATTAGAGTGCTCACCATGGTATGCTATGTAGCTGAAAGTAACCGATGTACGCCGAGTACACCTAGTAAACAATTAGTGACGGTGTGATGGCCAAGCCGCATGGACGTACCGAGTGAAGGTCGTATTCCCAGCCCTTGGGATCTACGAGCGTGAAATCTGACATTGTATATGTTCGTTTATTGCAAGATAGATGCGTCGACGGTGCAGAGGAAGGAGATGTCGCGACAGCGAGTGGAGTTGAAGGTGTAATTCGCCTCCTAATAATCTGTAGACCCGAAACGTAAACCGATCAAGACTAAATGAGGGGCACAACGTGTAATCTGACGGCCAGAATGACGCGTTTTCTGCAAGGATTGGCAATGGTGTGCGGACTGCGAGGTGAAGGGGAGGATGTAAACCTTGGACTTCTGAGATTCGGATAAACAAGGCCGCTCACTGTCACGTTTTACATCATCCTTCTTTGCTAAATACTTACGACCATCTGATCCTTCGCTTGCTGCCGTCCTCTATCGTCTTCAAGTTGCTGCATGTCGGCGTCGTAATAAGTGGTAACAAAATCTAAACATGGAGTGATCTAAACCGCAGCATGTTCCCTGACATCGGTGATCCGAAGGGTTCAGCAACGGCATAATGATGCAGTGGCCTCGCCGCGGGGCAAGGTCGGGATCCGCGTTACGATAGGGGAGTTTACGAGGGATTTTCGTCAACCCGTTGAACATGAAAAGCTAGCAGAACAAAAAAAATTAACTTCTGCATTGACCGGGAGTCGAACCCGGGGACGGGCCACACCAGTTGTCAAGATGGGAAGACCCGATGTTACCGTTACATCATCAATGCTTGTGAACGTCTGAGACTTGATCTATCTAATATGTTGGTCTCACCACCTAATCAGCGTCACTGTATGCGTGCCACTACCGTTGGTCTTCCACTCTCTATCCACCAGCTGTTCGAGCCCTGGCTCTCGCTTCCTCCTGGTCTCCATTCCTTCAGATAGCCTGGCCACCTCCGATACTCCAAAAAATCGTTGACTTGCTTGTCTAGGTCTTTCTGGCTCGTATCTATAAAGATCTATAAAGGCGACGACCACAATCTTGGGCTTGAATCCACTTGCAACTGCGATCCGAACTCGAAGTTTTGTCGCTGACGCCGTGACTGGCCCTCGGAAGCTCCTCGTTCTATTCAGTGTCTACTTTGAATCACAAACTCCCGAGGATCAACAATCGAGTGGCCACGCAAGCCTGGGCTCCTCCTGTCCACACCAAACCCCGATCTCTAAGCCGCAAAATCCATCTGATCAATCACGATCCCGCAGTGACGACTCTCAGCGACGAAATGTGGTGTTATGACACACGCGACATACTGACATGGGAGTGTACACCGGACTCTGCCATCCTGTCATGTTCATCGGGACTTACCGCTAGATTTTTACTTCCCAAAGGCGCTGGAAGGACGCCACCAGGCTCGTCCGTGTGTATATAGATATATCTGCATGATCTGCATGTCAAAAGCTGATGACTGACAAGTGAACAACTGTCGTCCGTTTTAGGACAGTGTCCATGGATAGTCTGCTGTCCGTTTACTTAAACAAACTACTCAGCGCTTCCGTTTACTAGGACACTAACTCGCGGACTAACCACCATGGCCCCACAACATATCGACCCCGCTTCCCTCAAGGACCTACCCACGCGCATCAAATACCTGCGCGACTTCATCGAATTCACCCCCGACGACGCAGCAACCCTGCACGCCGCAGCTCCCGTCGTCGCGCCGCTCGTCCCCGTCGTCGTCGACGCCGTCTACACCAAGCTCTTCTCCTTCGACATCACCGCCGCCGCGTTCGTCCCCCGCCAGACGGGGTACGACGGCGCCACCCCCAAGAGCGTCGACGAGCTCAACCTCGACCACCCGCAGATCGAGTTCCGCAAGGACTTTTTGGCGGGGTACCTTGCGAAGCTGGTTAGCTTGGATTACGCGAAAGATGCGAGCTGGGAGTACCTCAACAAGGTCGGGCTGATGCATACGGGCGCCGCGGGCTTTGCTCATCGGTGCGGCTTGTACGCTATGAAGTGGAGGAGTATCTTGACTGAATGTGTTTACTCTGTAGGGCGAAGAAACCCGAGCTCCGCGTCGAATATATCCATACTGGTATCCTCCTGGGATACGTCCAGGACATCCTTATCAACGCAGTCCTGACGCACCCCGCGCTCGATATCGGGACGAAGACTGCCGTCCTGCGCGCCGTCAACAAGGTACGCACTTGCGCTCTTTTCTGAAAGGCAGGGCTAGGGGGCTGACGTCGGGGATGAATGAACAGCTCCTGTGGATCCAGAACGACCTCTTCGCGCGGCACTATATACAGGAAGACCATTCCGCAGCCACAGCAGAGAAGAATAACTAGACGACGTAATATAATTATAATCTCATCTGTTTTCCTTCCCACTTTGCTGATCTTCTGAAGCCTCCATTTTGCGGCATGATGTACTTAACTACTAATGTTCCGCCTCTGCCCTGCGGCCCAAAGGGTCCCTTAAATATGTGACGCCATAACCGAACCTATCTGAATGTCCTGATATTCTAGGGGTCGAGGAAGGGCACCAACGCATAGGCATCATTCTCGTGGTTCGAGTCTTGATGTCACCTTCCAATCGGCGTTTTGTGGGGAATGAAATACTGCGCCCGCCAAAAGCGGTCTCTGAGTCACTTGAACACACCATGACACTACCTATCTACGGGCTGTCGATACCGTTGTGCGTGTTCTCCTGGATTCCGCGCGCCGCTTTGCAGTCATTCGTTTGAGCCGTTCCTGACCGCCAGAACACCCCTAGAGGACCCGCGACCTGTTTTTCTGACTCTTTCTGGCTCAAAGCTCGGGCTATGTAAGATGACAAATCCACGACCTCTTCCTTCCTACAGTTCCTAGAATCAACTCTTGCCAGCCCACCGTCATTTCTTAATTCTTGATCTACTCGCAACTGCGGCCCGGACTCGAAGATTTGTCGCCTTTATAACCTCTATTTGCAAGCCAAGAGCTCTCTCGAGCGCCCATGCAGCTCCTGGTTCGACTACTGTCCACTCCAAACCCCGATCTTTCGGACGCAGAAGCCATCTGACCAATCAAGATCCTACGATTACGACAACATCTGGTCATATGGCTCGCGCGGCGCGCTGAAAACTGAATGGCGTACCGAACTCCGCCGTTTTCACCGGCAAGTACCATATCATTCAGAGGCACTAAAGTGACGCCACTTGCCTCATGTGTAGATATAGGGTTCTGTAATATGCCTGTCAACAGTCAAGCTAAAACCTGACAGTTGAACGACTGTCGTGTTTTAGCATGGCTTCCATAGATATCCCGCCCTCCTTAAACACACTTCTCTGCACCTCCGCCTGCTGGGACTTGGCTGATTTGCGTGTCTTCTTCCCCTCAACTCGTCAGGCAGACTAATCATCATGTCCCCACAGCATATCGACCCCGCGTCACTCAAGGACCTACCCACGCGAATCAAATACCTCCGTGACTTCATTGAATTCACCCCAGCCGACGCAGCAACCCTGAACGCTGCAGCCGCCGCGCCACTCACCTCCCTCGTCCTCGACGCCGTCTACGCCAAGGTCTTCTCATTCGATATCACCGCCGCCGCGTTCATCCCGCGCCATACCGGGTACGAGGGCGCCACCCCCGCGGGCGTCGAGGAACTCAGCCTCGACCATCCGCAGATCAAGTTCCACAGGAACTTTTTGGCAGGCTACATTGTGAAGCTGCTTAGCTCGGACTATGAGAAGGATGCGAGTTGGGAGTACCTCAACAAGGTCGGGCTGATGCATACAGGCGTCGCGGGCTTTGCTCATCGGTGCAGTCAATATTTTATATCGAGTGTAGGAGTGTGCACTGACTGGATTCGGTTACCGTATAGAGCGAAGAAACCTGGGCTGCGTGTCGAATACGTCCATATAGGGATGCTCCTGGGATACATCCAGGATATTCTCATCAATGCGATCCTGACTCACCCTGCCCTCGATATCGAGGCGAAGACGGCTTCTGTACGCGCCCTCAACAAGGTGCGCATATGATCTCTTGCCGTGTTTCTGAAAGGTGGGAGGCTAACGCTGGGTATGAAAAGCTCCTGTGGATCCAGAACGACCTCTTCGCACGACACTATGTGCAGGACAAGCACTCGGCAGCGGAGAAGAGTAATTAGTTGGACGCTGCGCCACATTAGTATATCGTTACCTGATCAGGGATTATTTCCTTTTTCTTTTTTGATGAGGCATTTATTGGAGTCAGAATTGTACGCATGGTTGGATTATATAGCGCGGATAGTGATAGATAACTTAACTCTTATTCTATGAAGACCAATTTCACTACTCAACAGGCTCTATAACGTGAGGCTTTGCTGCTTCCTGCTGATAGGTGTGTGGAGTATATTAAGCCCCAAAATCGAAACCGTGCGACTAATCCCTGGTCCGTATCCTGCGGCCGACTCGCCATGGCCAAACCTATTGAATTTCCCGGTATTATAGATGTCGAGGAGGGCTGGCGCCGATATGGACGCTTCGCTGACACACGAGCTTGACTACGGTTCTTCGTGACGTATGGTCTCTGTTTGAACGAAAATCTCAAGCTGTAGACAAGAAATCAATGGAACTTATGAAATGCACCCATCCTGGGAGAACAAAACAACACGTACTCTTGTGGTGGTCGGTGAATCCCTCACCAGTCGTGACTTCTGACGCACCGGCGCTAGCTCTATATCTGAGGGGGCGTGCTACTCCATGATGTGCATTCAAGACAGCGAGAGGAAGAAATTTGGGGTTTTTTCGTTGCGATGACTCAGTTCAATGTCGGTGCAGAATGAATCCGAGAACGCACCGCAGAAGATGACGTCAAATCACACGTGTACTGTCCAGAGGAAGAACTGCAATCCGTGTTTGTGGTGCGGGGGATGAGCGACAGGTCCCCAAGCGCGTGGTCAGTGATGATGCCGGAGCGGCGGCGGAGGCCCTTGCGCGCATTAATGCTAATAGTGAGAATTGATTAGCACAAGGGCTCGATGCGCGCAGTCGTCGAATAGAAAATGTGCATACATGGCGAAAAAAGAGTTCGCGTATACTGCGCGTAAAGGCTCAGTCAGCTTGTCCAGTGGTGCAGACCTGGATTAAGCATATGCGTACCTTTTGCGAACACAAAGAAGATCACGATGAACAGCAGTGTATGAGGGCTTGCAAGCCACTGTGTGATAAGTTTGATATTGATGTATAAATACACAAAGGAATAGGCGCACGCATATCAATGAGATGGACGCTCCGATGCTAAATGAACAGTCAGCACAGAATATTGGTTTACATGCCGCGATACGCACGAGTTCATTAACCCATTCTTGAAAATATCGTGCATTAGGGTATTCAAGACGCTGTTGATCGAACTGGAGGACGTCAGTGAGTGTTCGAGAGTCTGATCGAAACGTATTTTAGCACCTCGCCGTTCTTGTGCGGCTCTTGAACAAGAAATAGATGAGGCAGGTCGTGATGTACATATCCGTCGCCGTAAGTAGGGAAATGACAAGTGTGAAAAGCCACTGGAGCAATCATTAGGAATGCATGGCGACTAGGGGGTGAGTTTTAACGTGCTTACGCTGTCGCGTTCATGAAAAGCAGTGAATGTCGGTAGGCGGATACTAGATTGATGCTGAAATTAGGATCCACGTTTTCTCAAA
This sequence comes from Sphagnurus paluster, assembly GCA_018282025.1. Classification (NCBI taxonomy): domain Eukaryota; kingdom Fungi; phylum Basidiomycota; class Agaricomycetes; order Agaricales; family Lyophyllaceae; genus Sphagnurus; species Sphagnurus paluster. The sequence goes on along the minus strand of JABCKI010000118.1, from coordinate 26,213 downwards.
TAAATACTCACAATTCTACTGATGCGACTGGAAACATCTGTTTAGAATCCTGGATTCAATATTTGAAAATGACTGACCCATGCTACAGCCTGCCAGTGATAAATGAAAGTGTTTAAAAGCATAGCGGACAGCCTCGCCGGAAAATTGGGAACTGCGAACCTAGTCGAATGAAACAAAGAACGATCTGGTTGGTTTAGGGTTGGCGTTGAAGGTATTGATTATATATCGTACTCACAATTGGGACAGTCACAAGCCAGTTACGGTGGCTGACTGAGAAGGGAAAGAAAAATATGAGTAGAGGATCCCCACTCGTGGATTCACTTACGCAGGAAGACTCTATGAGCGTAGAAGCTAAAGTAAAATAATTTTAAGCCAGATGGAAAGCGCATAAATAATAAGCGGCTCACATTTGAATTGTGAATGTTATCATTGCCTTTGATTCGCGGATCAGCGTACCGAACAAGAGAATTTAGAAAATCGCGCACAGTGACTATAACTGCCGACTAGACAATAAAAATGAAGATCAACATGTTGGCTGATTCTGATGATGTGCAAGATAGTACCCCGAGGGTCCTGGCGAAAAATGAATCAGCCCCTTATATCGTAGGAAGGATGACGTAGAGCTGGTTCACCATGGCGTGATGTCGACCTTGTCATTCTCTCCGTAATGGTCGATGAGATAAAACCACAACGTCGTCCATGTAAATCCTGTGTGTAGACTGTCAAGTAACCTTTGCATAGGAAGCTCCGCTCGTCAATCCGATTGGTCATGCATGGTACGGAAATTGCGCCCACAAAACAAAACAGACCTAGTACGTGGCCGCTCAGCCTCGTTGAAAGAAGAAAGATTGAGAATTCGCTTCACCAGTGATCTCAGCCGGCGAGAATCCTCGTTTTTATATAGCTTGAAATACACGACGCCCTGTGCGTCTACAACACCAGATAAACTGTCAAGTGAAGTTGAGCAGCACATCTTGTCCAGATTTGTTGATATTTTGCCTACAGTGTGGCGAAGAGCCCACCGAGAAGAAGAGCACCCAGTGTTACTTGGACGATTGCAGAGATCATGGAAGTCCGCAGAGAAGAAAGGTTTCAGTGCTATTCAGTGCTAAATCAAAAGACGCGAGTGAGACACTTGAGGATGCCGCCGGCACCGGGAGACTAGCCAAAGCGGTTTTTTACACATTTTCATGAAACCGTTATCCGTAGCGTGCAGGTCCCGGTTCGCGCTAATCCTGAAAGTATAGGTATGATCAAAGAGTGAGATCAACATTGAACGTTGAACGTTGAACAAGGACTCGTGATCTCCGTGCCTTGGGTCTTCGGCAAGAAGATTCCCAAATGGAGTAGCCGTGAGCGATTGGGTAGTAACTTGTATTTCTTGGCCTACATTAGATTCAACACTTATTCAATAAGAACTACTACTAGGTTTACATTATATTGGAATTAAATTATTTAAAATACGTAGAGCAGCATTTTAGCGCACTGCTACGGTTCTTCTGGGCGGATACCCCTCTCAAATGGCTCAACCTAGAGGTAATATTAACAACCAAAATTCCTTAGGATAAGGCGCCACGAAACACCTTTTCATCTCTATGGCACTGCTCCGGCGAGGTTAGAGATGTCGGAGAAGTGGAGAAAGACTGGGGGGGAAACATAGAATTCGTCGACGTCAGGTTCGCGATTCGCATACTAGTAGGGGGACCTACTCCTAACGACGCCTTGCGTGTATGCGGGCTGGCACTAGTACCAGCGCTTGTTGGGCACTGGGTCGGTCCTTCTCCTGCGTGTGTGCGTGCACGGTCTGAGCCGCATTCAGACCTCCTTCGACGAAGGTCTTCACGTGCGTTGACACTGGATATAAAAATCGTTGCCAAGCTTTAGATAAGGAAAGCGTAAGGAAGCTGCAGTACTCACATCGCGAAAAATGAGTTTGCATAGACTGTCGAATGACGGGGCGAAAAAATATCATTAAAACGATATTGAGAGTAAAGGAGAAAGGGCGCACGTTTGCCAATAATGAAGAATATAGTTAGGAAGATTAACGTATCGGGCATCGCTACCCACTACGTACGAAGGGTGTCAAAATTTTCGATGCGGTGTAAGGATAGTTTACATACGCAAATCATCGAGCTAACGGCCCCAATACTGCGAATAAAGGTATTAGGTGCCAGCGTTCCGGCTTCATGCATAGACATACCAGTTTACGAGCCCATTTTTGAATATATCTTGAATCAAGGCGTTGACGACGTCGTTGATTGAACTGTTAAAAGGTTTGACGCACGTTTTTTATGCAAATGAGAAGGCGGACCTTGGCGTTCGCGTACGGCTCTTGAATAGGAGGTAGATGAGGCATGCAGTAATGAACATGTCCGTCCCAGATAAAAGGCCAAGGATCAATGTCAGCAGCCACTTTGTAGCTAATAATCAATTATGGCGTACTCAAATGAGAGAGTGGGAGTACGTACACTTGCGTGGATATGAAAGGCGGTATAGGTGGGTAGATGTAGGCTGATAATTGAGTCAATAAAAACTCCAATTGAAAAGCTTCTAGCTCACAGAGCGGCGGCAGCAGCTATAGATATTTCAGTAACGGGCGTGGTCTTTCAATGAGAGTCGCAATACTCACCTGTGCTAAAGCCTACAATCTATGACTTAGATAAGGATTCATGATAGGTTGGAGAGGAAGTGCACACCTAGTCGAACGACGCAGAGGCAAATCTAATCGCGGAAATGTGAGCGGTTGTCAGCGATTATTGATATAGACTCACGATTGGGAGTATCATGAGCCAATTCCTTCGACTCACTGGGCAGAAGATTTAGGCACGAATATTGAAAACCCACGCACGGTTCACGCACATAAGAAGATTCGATATGCGTAGAACCTAGCAAGATCAAGGGATGGGACTTCCAGTGAGGTCTGTCATGAGAAACGCCGCTCACATATGTACGGAAAAAGTAATCATGGCCTGCCAGTGAGCTCCGATATTAACAACGTAAACCCAAAACGTTCAATGAGAAACGCACAGTAATTAAAACTGTTAACTGGAGAAACGATTAAGAAATGTTGAAGGAGGCAAGGAAAGAGGCAATCGTACTCCAATTCCCCTTTGAAAGCAATGAGAAAGAACAAGGAATGACTATTTTTAGCGCTCACCATGGCGTGATGTCTACTGTATCGTGCTGGCCATAGTGGTTAATCAGATAATACCAGATAGTCGTCCAGATGAACGCCGTATGGAGGGTATTTAAAAGCCTAAGGTATACGTTATTCTCTTACTGGACCTTTGAGATGTGGGACCAATTTTACCAAATATAGCATGCCTTTCACGCGAAAAATCAGGACGATAGACGAACAGAAGTAGCGAAGTGGACTTACAAGCGCCTTCATCCGTAACGAATCTTCTCGGTAGTATAACTTGAAGTAAAGAAACGCTTGCGCGTCGACGATTCCAGATAGTCTGAGCATCCAAATTCAGAGCGCTTTGTGGTCTTTGGTGAGGATGAGACGTACAATGTAGCAAAGAGGGCTCCGAGGAGGAGAGCACCCAGGGTTACTGGCACATTCTGGGAGATCATGAAGGGGCGGAGACAGCGAAACCGGAGCATCGAGCTCCAGCTCATCATTTAATTGATGAAAGTCTCAGTAATAAATAGACATTTGAAGCTGAGACAGGTTGTGGTGCCGCCGGCCGCGGAATCAAATCAGACCGCTGTGTTGCAGAATTGAATACGCAGTTCAAGGTTTTTATCTTGAGAGGAGCGTTAATAAAATTTTAATGGGCTTTCGTGCCATAAGCATAAGGAGAGCTGGTGTCACTGGCCCAGGGTTTACAGAGAGCAAGTTGCGCCACAGAGTGAAAACATATGATGTCATGCTGAGCGGTTATTCGGACCCGTCACGCCGGAAGTTAACCGGCACTTGACTAGTACTTACCGACTTCAAGCACCCGCAGGGATGTACCCTGGAGTTTGAATGCGCAAAAGTATAGAAAAATGGCTACTTTTTTTGTTGCGTCTCGAGGTGCGGAGCTAGTCTTGTGGAGTTCCTCTTGCGCTCGAGGTGTTTTCATGAATTTCAATCATCGGAGTGCACATCCCTTCGCCTGTCGGACCTGCTTGCCTTGCGGGCCGTGGTTTTGAATATCAGAAGTTCCCCCGAAGAAAGCAAATCGGTCCCAGCTTCATAGCAAGAGTATTTGACCGTGGTGCCCAGTTTGCAAATATGGAGCCAGTTAGGAGCCAAACAAGGCGTAGACCATGAGCTGTAGTGGGGATGAAGTTCAAGTTGCGATAGGAAGATCATGAGAATCAGAGTGAAATCAAGATCGAGGTTTTGTTGCAAGAGTAGACACACTGCAGGAGCATGTGAGCGACATCGTTGACCTCCACTGAGGACCTTACATAAGCTGTGGCCAATGAACTCCTGGGACCTGCAAACATCGTCTGTTGGGCTAGTAAGTATTACAAGAGAAATATATATCACAACAACTATTAAGGACATCGAAAGCAATATGTATATGCGGGCGAAATGAAACAATTGATGATAATTCACGTCTTTTTCTTCTTCGTCGCGCGTTTCGCCGCTGACGCAGATCCAGTCGGTGTTGCAGGTCGCGACTCCTTCTTCGACACCTCATCGATCCCACGTTTCTAGAGAAGAAATTGATAAATAAGAAGTCCACAATATGCATCTACACCAAAAGTACGCACCTTGCCCTTGGAAGCAGACGTCCCCTTCGCCTTGGCCTCTTCCTGCATCTTCAACTCGGCCTCCTTCTCAATCATCCCGAGCAGTGTATTACACCTCCTCTGCAGCTCCTGGGGCGACCTGCTCTTGAAGAACCAGTCGAAGCGGAAGACCGGGAACTCCGTGATATCCTTCTTGATACGCTCGTACACATCGTCCGCCTGCATCCCGTAGTGGAAAAGTCGGCACAGGAGGTACCTGTCCTCCTCCTCGCTATAAACTTTCCCCTTCGTCGTCGGGTAGTTCAGCTCAAGCTCCTGCATGGGATACCGCACCGAAGCAATCTTGCGTTGTAGGAGGAGCTCGAGGTTGTCTCGCTTATTCCTCTTTGCCTCACCCTCAGCAATTCGCGCTTCGATCCTTGGTGCCTCTGTTACTTGAATAAGTGCCTGGGTTCAAGGCTGGATGAGTGATCATAACGCACCAGACAGCGTACGCCACTTCGACTGGAATGTATGGTAATACTTCTCTACCTCCTCCGGAGTCTTGTCCTGTATCTCGGCAGCGTACACCTCAAACGACTCTGCCCTGTTCAAAATCTCAATAATCGTCATCGCAAACGTAAAGCCAGATGAAATAACGCACCACCCATACGCTTCCAGAGCCTTGACGAACTGCTGGAAATCACGTCTGCTCCAATCCGGGAAGCCTTCTTCGATGTACGACTCTTTCTCCACCATCTCCTCTTCTGTGAGTGGCTCCGCTATGGTAGCTCGATTAGCGTTACATGCCTAGGATGCATAGCTGGCGAAAATTACCGTTATCAATAAAGTCTTGTGCAGCCTGTCTTTCCGCCTCCAGCTTTTCGGGTGTATCCTCTGGACCAACGGGTTCGCGCAAGGTCGCACTGATGCCATTCAGTCTCTAGATATAGTACAAACCTGGCATCAGCGAAAGACAGGGGCGTAGGGGCCACACGGCACGAACCTTGTGTACAGCAAGTTCGCGTTCCTGAAGCATGGACAACTCCGGGGGGAAGAACTGGAAGTCTTGTCTTCACACCAAGATTCAAGGTCAATGTAGTTCACGTTTCCAGATTAAACCAACTACCCACACTGCGATCTGCTTCGGGGCACGTGGAATCTTTACACCCTTTTCAGGCTTCGAAGGACCCGCACGTAATGTATCCTTGAAATAGTTGTCCACAGAGTAGTTCGACTTTCGCTCGCGCTTTGACAGCGAGAGCAGGTTGAAGTTGAGTTGTTTTTTCTGCCACAGGACACCGCGTCAGCCCATGAAATAAGAGAACAATTGATAATACACACGCCAGGTCGGAAGTCTTCGCCCTCCCATTGCTGCACGGACGCCTCGGACTTGAAATTGCTTAGGTCTTCCAAGTTCAAACCCTCGTATTTGCTGTTAAGCTCCGACGTGCGCTCCTCGCCACGCTGGATGATCGCCTCAATATCGTCGTTCACCAAGAGACTGTCAAACTAGATAAGGATGACCAATAGGAAGAAAACCATACACCAACTTACGGGTCAGTAGAGTTAATAATCTTCTCGGCGCCGTGCGTAATCATCTCCAACAGCTCCTCCTTGTTCGCTGCCGCTGTTTCGCACAAGTCAACATATGCAACTTGTCGAGAAAGATAGCGGAAAGCATACCTTTCGCCTGCTGTGTGCGTCCCTGCTGGATAACGAGCTGATCGAGACGAAGCTTCTGCGCCGCACGCTCCAACATCCGCTCCTCGACACTTCCCTCAGTAATGAAGCGGAAGACGTACACCTGCTTCGTCTGCCCGATACGATGCGCACGATCCATAGCCTGTAAATCGGCCTGGGGATTCCTGCGTGTCAAAATTAGCAACGCGTCTAGAAAGGAGCGACAACACCAACCAGTCGCTGTCGTAGAGGACGACGATGTCGGCGGTGGTGAGATTGATTCCGAGACCACCGGCACGCGTGGTGAGGAGGAAGATGAACTTCTCGCTGCCTGGTTTGTTGTACTCATCGATAGCGAGAATACGGTCGTCGTGCGCCGTACCTCCGTCGATACGGCAGTACTCTATGTCGGGGGGGGTCAGCATAGGGGGCAGCGAGGGAAGGTAAGAGGACGTACTATATTGGCGGAAGAGGCAGTAGTCCTCAAGGATATCGAGGACACGACTCATTTGGCTGAAGATAAGCACTCGCGATCCTTTTGCTTTCATTGCCTTCAGGAGTTTGTCGAGGATGATCATCTTGCCGCAGTTGTCAATAATGTGCTCGTCGGTGGTATACGGTGGGCCAGGCTCAGCGCCGTCGAAGAGATAGGGATGACATGTGACTTTGCGAAGCTAATGATGGGGGCCAGGTCAAGCTGCGATTCAAATTGAAGCTATAGGGGATGTCGTACCTGCATGACCATGTTCATGAGACGCGTCTTGCCTTCCTTCTTTCCAGTCAAACCTTGATTGGATACGTCAGCGAAGGTTCGAAATGAAAAGTCGAAGAGATGCACCGTTGACAGCGTCAATGTCCTTTTCGAGCACTGACCGATACCACTTCCGCTGCATGTCCGTCAGGCCAACATAAATGTTGATTTCCTTTTCTATATTCGTGTCAGTCTCGCTAAGAAATCAACGTGGATATAGTGACGCACTGGGTAGAAGGTTCTTCTCGACATCGGCCTTAACCCGCCGAAGCAAGAAAGGCCTGAGAATCTTGTGCAGCGCCTCCACAACCTTCTTGCTTTTCTCCTCCTCCGCATCAGCTCCACTATCATCCTTGTGCAAAAAGCTGTCCAGGTCTTTGTAGTCGACGAAGATCTCCGGGCAGATAAAGTTGAGAAGCGAGAATAGCTCCTGGAGATTATTCTGCAGCGGCGTACCCGTGATGAGCATACGGCCACGGGAAATGAACTCGCGGACGATTTGGGACAGGATGGAGTTCACGTTTTTGATTCGATGTGCCTCGTCGATGATGATATACTCGAAGGAGAACTTTTTGAACGAGCTTTTCTCAATGAGGCACATCTCGTACGACGTAATGCAAACTTCGAAGTCTTGGGTGATGAGTCGGGTGGCAATAATTTCCTGGCGCTCCTGCGGCGTGCCCTGCAGAATCACAACGTTCACATCTGGTGTCCATTTCTCGAACTCGCGCTGCCAGTTCTGGAGAGTGGACTTGGGGACTACGACGAGATGGGGGCCAGAAGTATCACGATAGTGTTTTAGGTAGGCTAGGAAGGAAATGGTTTGGAGCGTTTTGCCGAGACCCTAAAAGAGGGTTAGTCATATCAGGGATTTTGGCTAAATTGGCGCACCATTTCGTCGGCGAGGATGCCATTTAGACCGTTATGGTGTAGCGAGACCATCCAATTCAGACCTTGAAGCTGATATGCGCGCATCGTGCCGTTGATGACTGGAAAGGACGTTAGTACGAATAGGTTAAGAAACTAGTTTACTTACAGCTTGGAGACTCTTCGAAAACATAGGGCTGGTCGTTCCCATCTGCCGCAAGTTCGCCATCTTTCAACAACTCCTCATCCTCCTCCTTTTCCGACTTTCGATGACGAGCAACTGTATCGCTGTATCTTCTTTGAGCGACGTGCAGAATATGGACAGTATTCGTCTCTACCTTGCTTTCTTGCGACCACGCCCCTTAGGCTTTGGTTGGGCGTCCATGAGTGCAGCGTACTCTGGGTCTTTGGCGCGCTAGGAAATGGTCAGAGAGGTCATGATGTTAAGGGTGTCGTACTTGCCTTGATGTCGACGAAGTGCTTGAACAGCTCGGTTTGTCCAAGAAGATAAGAATAACGTTTCACGGCATCTGCCATCTACGACGCGTCAGTTTCTCCCAAGACCTCGAGAGAAGAACATACCTTCGCCTTGTCCATCTCCGCCCGCTTAGCCTGCAACTTCCCCTCCGCCGCCTTCCGGTTCTGCTTTTTCTGCCTTTTCTCTTCATTCGCCTGAGCCTTGGACGCAGCCTTACTCTGTGGCAACCAGTCAGCATCACTGTATTCTCTGAGCCCATCCCTACGCACAGGTTTGTCCTCCGTGTCGCTCACAAGCTCATCCTCATCCATGGCGTCGTCATCGAATTCGCTCTCCCCGTCTGCACCTTGGCTCGGCTAGAACGGACGTCATGTTACCATAATTAACAAAAAAGTAGGCGTATCTGGAGTACCTGTCTCGACACGATATTGCTTGGCACGATATCGCTGAGGATATCATCTTCCATGGGCTCTGCAACTGTGAATGTCTAGAGAAGAATTTAGCATAGATAGACGGCGCGCAAAAATTTGGCATACACTCATCGTGGTCGACCTCCAAGTCTAGGTGTGACGTGACTGTGACAACACGCGCCTCCCGTCCTCCACCATCTTGCTCCGAGTCCTTTTGCATAGCTACGCTCTTAACCCTATGAAATGCAGTGCTGTTGCAAAACCCGACATTCATACCAAAAACGCGAAAATCGTGAATAATCAATGTGACTTCCATGGTGTGAAGAATAGATCAACGATAGCCGCAAAGTTCGTCAACAATAATCCCTGCTGATTCTCTTCCAAGATCTGACAATCTCCTTGAAACGATTACGACCATTTTTTACCCTTGTCTGGACTCGTAACCTCTCAAGCTTCAATCATTTGCTCGCTCATAAGTGTCAGACCAGCGGTATACTCTGTTCTCCCCTGGCGCCTCAGATTCTACAAAGCCTGCGTTTTGGCACCGCCATGTCAACGTATGTGTATCTTACCCTAACAAAGGCTGCAAGAGGCTGCGTGATCAAATTAAACTCACTAAATGGAGTCTTCAACGGCCTCGAGCCAAGTATTTTGGAGGACATCGTTTCAATACCGGCCTTACTGTCAACTCACCGGGATTGAAATGTCTCTTCGGCTTGTGGCTAAGCAGCTAACTTCCTCACCAACCCAATTTGTGGTTTGCAGGTGAGCAACAATCAGAAAAATCAGGAGTTTCCTAATCTGAGTGTCTCCAACAAGTAAAATCACTTCATGTCTTCGGATTCCCATACATCGACAAGGCAGTAGCCAGCTGGCCCCACAAATCCTTCTGGATATGATGCCGAGAACCATTCTGATTTAAACTACCTGCAGACCCGTCAGCGAAGTGATGCAAAGCTTGGACATCTTACGTGGACCTGCAAATAACATATACATAACTTTGATCATCCCCAAAGTTCCTAAAGCGTCGTTGAACTTCGAAGAATTGAGAAAAAAAAAAAAGTTGTGGGATCTGCGGACCGGGAGATCCGGTTAATTCAGGAAAACTCCATTTTTCTTTTCGCAACCATCTATTGGAAAAAGCCATTTATCCATCAATTTCTCTGATTATCTTCCATTCTTTTTGTTTCTGTCAAGATGCCATCTGCGCACTACCGGTCATTCGACGATAAGAAGTATGAACCACTAAGGGTTTTCTCGTCACTTATGACTTGACCATCTATTTCTGTGCACCCCAGTCCCCTTTCTCAATACTCACATAACGCTCAAGAAACACTGAGGAAGCGGTGATTAGCGCATTCATATTCACAGCAGAACAGTTACAAAGGGTATGCTCCTCAGGGTCAAGGTACAGAACGACTTGCCTCCGCTCAGGGTACATGACGCTTCCTCGGCATCATCCAAATCGAAGTTAGGCTAAGCCTATCTGCGCAGCCGAACAGCGCGCTAGCGGAGTGTCCAGCTGCGCCCATATATGCCGCCCCTACGCTTCAATTTGTCCTCGGAGCCCCTCAGCACTTCCTCTTCGACACTCTCTATACTTCGTACTTCCCCTCCTTCCTGTCTTTACATTTCCATCGCTCGAGAATGGCAGTCGATATCCCAAAGACTTTCGGTGCCCTGCTCATTGGCGCTATCGTCGCCTCAGCGTATGATCCCCCGTGCAACTAGCGACGCGTCATTAACCTAATTAACCTCGCAGATTTTCTGGCATCGTGACTGTGCAGACATTCGCATACTTCAAGTACTATCCTACGGACCGTGCACCCCTTAAAGCTCTGGTTCGTCCCACCTACTGATATCTCTTCAATCCCCAAACTCACGCCTACCGGCGGTCTCCAGGTTATGTCTGTCTGGTGCGCGGTTTTTCCGAGATGGATCACAGCTTCGTGATAGCTTATGCTACGTCCCCATCTGCAGGCTCCTCGATATTTCGCACACAGTGTTCGTGAGCATGTCTTTATGGGACCATCTGATAGAGCACTTTGGCGACGCTTCGAGGATTGATTATATTCCATGGTAAGCAAGCCTGTCTAATGATCGACTTCCGCTGACAGACCTTGGTGCTAACTACGTTCACGTTTCGCAGGAGCCTTGCAGTACGTGTTCAGTCTCGCTTCGAGCGCTATCCTCTGCTGACACAAATGTTTCTCTTTTTGGGTAGCTCACAATTGCTGTCACTGTACGTGGGCTGAATGTGGCGTCCGCGTGACTTGCTCACCTATTTTTATCATGTCGCATATAGGCAATTGTTACCTTCCTTGTCCATTGGTACGCCCTGTTTTATGTCCAAAGGGCTATGAATGATGTTCATTCCACATCTGACAGTTTTTTTGTCCACCGGATCTTTAAACGTAATGTTCTTCCAACCCTGCACGGTGACCAGATCTAAACAAACCGCTATCCAGTCAGCAAGAAAAACTACATGATCGCCATTCCTTTGGTCTGCTCTACTTTTTTTCTTATCGCGTTGAAGTTGAATTTCTAATATTCACTTGGGGCTTCAGACTGCACTTGCATGTCTACGTCTCTGTACGTACCATCCAGTTCTATTCTGATACCCTCACTGATATCCGTCGTAGGTTTTGCTTGTTGTGAGTAAAATTTTATTACACTTGGCTATGGATCTCTCGACGTTTATTTCTACACGCCATAGTAACAACTATTAAAATGTGCGTCTATCCACGATGGGCCGTACATGAACTAACACATAACGGATAGGATTCACCTGAGGAGCCTACACAAGTTTGTACAAGAGTATACGGCACGTCATGTCTCCCTCGTACGATGACATTGCCAATGACGAGTATTTAACAGTGGTCCTTTACGTCCGGCCTTGGACTCTCGAGCCTCCTTGACATCCTGATCACGGGCCTTCTGTGTTTCTTCTTGATGGTCGGTCGGAAAAAGAACGTAAACGCAGGGTCAGTCACTTATCCTTCATCGCATTCGATGACTATACTGAACCAGGTTGGGTATAGTCTTAACCATATTCTGGATTCCCTCATGTTGTACGCATTCGAGAACGGATCTTTAACCTGGTGGGTCTTTCCCATGAAGGCACGAGCGCACTGACAGCTGACTACGATCCGTTTCAAGTGCTGCAACGATAGTATCGATGATCTGTGTGAGTTCAGACTTGTAAATTTTACGCCACTACACATCTGACGAAAATACAGTGGCTCACGATGCCCACTAATCTAATATTTATGGCTCTCCATTTCGTCATTAGCAAATGTACGCGAGCCCTATTGACGATCCTTGCGCTTCCACGTCTGACCCTCGCAACAGTTTACGCAAACTCTTTACTAGCAACGTAAGGTTTCCATTGCACGCGCGCACTGCCCGTAACCACCACGTTTACACGGATCACACAGCCTTAATACCCGGAAACATCTCAACGAAGGCTACCACTCCCGAAATTTCTCGTCGAACAACACGGATCGTCCGTTACCCGTTCACTTCACCGACATCCGGCACGGCAGTGTCCGACGGTCCTCGGTACGTTGTCCCCATCCGCGTCCTCGGCGATCTTACGTCTAATGGGTCCACAACTACAGCGCAGGGAAGAGAAACACAAGGTCGCACACGTAAGTCTTACCCCCAGTACACTGTACCGAATACGCTCCAGGCTAGGCTTAGTGCTCCGCCTTCGGACCCGTACACATCGAGGGCGCAACGTGGACTGACGCAACTCCACTTTTTTTCACAGCAGATGCTGCAAATTAATGTCCAGGAAACGACCATCCGCACCATGGATGACGGGACCACTAACTATCTGGTTACCACCCGACACACCGTAGACACCGACTCGACCTGCCACTAACATCCAAGCGCGGTTCTTTCGCTTGGGAATGGGGTTTGGACGCAGTATAAGTTGAGAGGGCGATGCCGGAGTGTATGTCTATCTGCCCATCTACCCTTGAGGGAAATACATAGATTAGAGCATCGCTTTCCGCCGCTGTGCAACCTCCGCGCAATTTTGAACGACATCCGAAATAGCGTCGCACTCGGCGGAGCTGTTTTTCACTAGTGTGACAGGGATAGCCCGCTAGGAGAATTCAACGCATTGTATTTATTCGGTACATATAATATCCAATGCATTACCCAGAGCTTACCGAGTCGGAGTGGCCGAGGTTTTCGGGGTATGTGTTGATTTGAAGTTTCAACTACTTCGATAGAGAGCAATTCGATACGCCAACCCGGGTGACCCTCAGCGAACCACATCGACACTAGTGAACTATCCGACGTTTCAGGTTTCTGGCATCATGAACTATAATGCGATGCTTGGACTGGCTTCTCCCTGCTGTCTTCATGAAGCGACGCCAGCAAGGCTGGCAGAACCGCTGAGGTAGATAAGATCAAGAAGATAAGATTGAAATTTCAATCGATCATAGGTCGGAGGCTCGGAGCTGTCTTCACTTCCCTTCCTCAGTCCCTGCGATCTCCTTTCTCATAGACCATTCCTTCCTCTATTTAGGCCACATTTAAATGCCTGCTCAAGTCAAGAACAAAGTCTGCCTCATGTAAGTACTTGCATGTCCAGTGTTCACAGCATCTCTCAGTCATTTTTTTCAGCGTCCACGATGGCTGGGGTGTAGCGACGCATCCTGGGCTCGAAGGCAACGCAATCGAGGCTGCAAACACGACCAACATGGACACTATTGCCGCAGAGCACAGCTACCGTCTCCTCGCAGCGCACGGGACGGCCGTCGGGCTCAGCGAGGGGCTCATGGGTAACTCAGAAGTCGGGTACGTTTTTGCTCCTCTCATCATGATAATCTATCTCACCATCGCGACATATAGACATCTGAACATCGGTGCAGGGCGGGTCGTGTGGCAGGACATTGTTCGCATTGATGTCTCGATCAAGAAGCGTCAGTTCCACAAGACGAAAAACATCGTCGATAGCTTCCAGCGCGCAAAGGACGGCAACGGGAGACTCCACTTGATTGGCCTGGTGCGTACCGCCAATACCAGATCAGTGTGGGACACCTGTCCTGATCTCTCGTTATGTCCTTAATGTTAGGTATCGGATGGTGGCGTACATTCGCACATTAATCATCTATTCGCACTGCTGGAGACTGCGAAGGAAATCGGCGTTCCACATACTTACGTGCACTTCCTGGGCGATGGCCGTGATACGGCGCCACGCTCCGCGGTCCTCTACTGCCAGCAGCTGCTCGACTTTATGAAGAAGGAGGAGTACGGTGAGCTGGCTACCGTTGTTGGTCGGTACTATGCTATGGACCGCGACAAGCGCTGGGAGCGTGTCAAGATCGCTGTGGATGGCTTGGTCAAGGGTGAGGGTGAAGATGGAAAGGGTAGCGAGGGCATCATTGACGTGATCAAGGCTAACTATGAGAAGGACATTACGGACGAGTTTTTGAAGCCTATCATCGTCAATGGGGACGCTGGACGTATCAAGGGTGTGTTTTTTCTCTTCTATGCTTCAACTAAGCTAATTCTTTAGAGTAGACGACGATACCATTTTCCTTTTCAATTACAGATCGGACCGCATGAGGGAGCTTGCCGCCGTCCTTGGGCTACCGGACAAGCCTATGGAGGTCGACGTCCCGAAGAACTTGGTATGCTTCCTCTGGTGCGCTTACATCACTACAAGGCTGATACTTGATTGTGTAGAACATCACCACGATGTCTCGTTACAACGCCGAGTTCCCCTTCAACGTCGCATTCCCTCCCCAGGCCATGACCAACGTCCTCGCAGAATGGCTCGCCAAGGAAGGCGTCAAGCAGGCCCACATCGCTGGTCGGTCAGACATTTATAACCAAAAGCATGCACTCAGATTATTCGTTAAACAGAGACCGAGAAATACGCCCACGTCACTTTCTTCTTTAATGGTGGCGTCGAGAAGCAATTTGAGAACGAGGAGAGGCACATGATCCCCTCGCCCAAGGTCGCGACATACGACAAACTGCCCAAGATGAGCGTCCACGGCGTCGCCGAGAAGGTCGCCGAGGTCCTCAAGAAGGGCGACAACGATTTCGTCATGTGCAATTTCGCGCCTCCCGACATGGTGAGCCCCGCTTCCCCCAACTGATCTCATCTCGCCTGATCACGCTTGATATGCCAGGTTGGCCACACGGGTGTGTACGAAGCCGCGGTCGAGGCCATCACGGAGACCGATGCCGCGGTCGGTACGATCTACAAGGCGGCCGAGGAGGCGGGGTACATTCTGCTCATCACCGCAGACCACGGCAACGCGGAGCAGATGAAGAACCTTGAGACGGGTGCACCACACACGGCGCACACTACGAATCCTGTGCCGTTCATTATGACGGGTGACCCGAAGAAGTACCGGTTTGTCAAGGATGAGGAGAAGAAGGAGGGTGATGATACGGAGGTCGAGGAGGGCGCGCTGTGCGATGTCGCTCCGACCATCCTGGACTTGATGGTAAGCATCCGTTGCCTCGTATCCTGAAGGGCTGCTCAATTTTTGCCGTCACGTTTAGGGATTGCCTATTCCTGAGGGTGAGTTCATTTTTCCTACGCAGGTGGTCTGCGGTGGTGACTGACATTTTTTTTCTTCCTTGTAGAAATGACTGGCCGCTCTTTACTCGCGAAGGAAGATTAAACGTATTGGAATATTTAATAGAAGGAAATGTTGGAATGATAGAACCATTGTAGAAGATAGATTTGCTGTAAGTAATAGTCCACAACACTGCTCATGTTTGAAGGAAGAGCGCTCCCAGGCACGATCCAGGGATGGCGCTGAATTTTCAGTGGAACTGCCACAGGTGCGCACACTTTATTCAGTCTTCTTTATTCCATTAGGCATGTATGAAAATCCAAGGAGCTCCGCATCAGAAGAACAAGGAACTGATATCAATCATTGCGTTCCACATTGTCGATGATTATGCCAAGTTGAGCAATCGCAGGACGTTCTTCTCCCCCTCATCGCCGCACGCAAAGAACGATGGCTCTCCGGCCTGTGGTCGTCGACGACACGGACCCGCGAATACAATACACGGGTTCCTGGAGCGTGGACACTTCTGGCAGCCAGGACAAATTTGGGACCTACGGCCAGACATACAACCACACCCTTCATTCAACGGGTGCAAATGACAGCTTCGTCTTCTCTTTCACAGGTACGTGGATCTTTTGCTACTGATCATATCAAAATCTTATTCGCTGTAGGCAGCACCATCCGAGTCTCTGGGACGGTAAACTTGGGACCTACATATGGCGGGTATTCAGGTGTAGCGGGGCCAAACTTCATCCCACCGTGGCAGTGCCTTGTCGATAACGTCAGCATCGGGGCGACGAAGCCATCGCCGTTCCACGAAAACAACCAGCTGCTATGTGATGGCGGCACCTTGAACAACGGAGCGCACGAGCTGAAGCTCCAGATCCAAAACATGACGGCGGGGACCATCTTCTGGGTCGACTACCTGGAATACACGCCTAGCCAGGCGCCCAACTCCAGCGCCGTCGTTCTCGTGGAGAACACGGACCCCTCGATCACGTATGACTCGAGCTGGACTGGAGTAGACGGGATCGCCAACATGACGAGCACGAACGGTGCGAGTGTGCGGTTCAACTTCACAGGTGCCGCCGATTTCCTCAGCCTATGTGTATCAATACGACTAACAGATTTACAGGCACGCAACTGACCTGGATGGGCTACATCCCTATCGAACTGCCAGGGAACGGAACTTCCGCGTCATATTCCATCGACAACGGTCCCTCAACCAACTTCTTCCTCGTGGGACACGCACCGTTCGACGGCACGTCCATCTTCAACCAGGTCTTCTTCACCACTCCCTCGCTCTCCAACGCCCCGCACTCCATCGTCGTGAACCACAACGGCAGCGCGGACTACACGCCGCTCACGCTCGACTACATCTATCTGACAGTCGATGGCCCAGGAAGCTCTTCTGGCTCCGGCTCTGGGGGTACCCCTCAGGCAGGGAAAAGCACACAAAAGCCCATAGGCGCGATTGTCGGCGGTGTCGTCGGCGGCTGCGCACTCATCGCACTCCTCCTCCTCGCTTATTTCTTCTTCAAACGGCGGCGGGGAAACAAGGGAACGCGAGATCCACAGGCAAAAAAACCACCCCGAGGAGTCTCCACCGTGCCCGTCCCATTCACCGGCACCACACCCGCGCAGCCGGCCTCAGCCTCTACCCTCTCACCACTAAGTCCCCTCGATAGTGGGATCCTGACTAGCAGCGGCGGCTTCGTGTCGGGGGTGATGGCGCAGGTTGGTGATACGAAACGTGCGGGAGGGCCGGTCACTGTGCTGCCCCAAACACCAGCGACAGCGAGCTCGACTTCGAGCTCTGGGGCTCCGCATGAGGAGGTCGTGGCCCCGCCGCCGGAGTATTACGCTGTAGTTTAAGTTAAATATCAATATCCGTGTTGTATTGTTTTCATCGAACTCTTTATAAATTCACAGTATGTATGTAGTAAGTAGCAAGTAAGTAGTATACCAGACTCACCACCGACCTCGATACGTGTATATTGGACTGTCGTATTTGTAAGGACTCCGGACAACTCAGTATAGTGTGCCGTTTCAGTTTGGACTGAAGCTGAGAAATTGATTATATAAAATTAATTATGTACATCCTTCAAGACCACGTGTCTTCCCTTGCTCTCCCTCATCTCGCAACCCGCCCACTATTGCGATTCATGAAATTCTATCAAACATCTCCCTGATTTAACATAACTTGCATAGCATCTATGATTCCAGGTATGTCCCACAGAACCGGAAATACGGCCTTCACTTGGCTTGGTGCGCGTAGGCGGCCTTGGTATCGCAATACGTCATCAACTATACTGCCATATTATGGTGAGCATTTCTGGGGCCTTTTGCCTCTTTTCCATTGAGGCTTTCCTTGCGTCTCAAGATGATCAAGACGAGGTTCCTCCATCTAACCTACGATCACGCATGAAAATCCTATTAGGTTCGCGGAGAAACCACAGCAAGCTCCCTTGTTATCTACCAGAGGACACACCACCGTTCTCGAGCCTTGGATGAGGCGGGAAAAAATGCTCTTCGCCGTTGACTTTTGGTGAAGCGAGCGCAACGACCAGATCTGTTTGGAATGGCGATACGGGGCAGTGAAACCTTGGGATGTAAAGTGCCCGTATCTCCGGTGACATCTTTGCGTCCATTAATACCATCGATATCATTGGCCTCCCAATTATAACTTCCCCAAGGTCACTACATCATCGGTGAATACATTGAAACGGCACTTTCCGACCCGCCCGTGGCACTATGTGTCCCCATTCACGTGAGCTAAATACATCATTCCTAACCTAATAATACTCACTACGCTTTCAGAACCTTCCGAAAATATCGCTTAATTTTTGCGTTTGTGGTTCAGTGACAGTCAGCCTGTTCCTGAATTAAAGCTCTCTTCTCAGCGTGTCCAAAATCTAGCGACCACCTTAGTCTATGATCTCACAGGTGCTAACTCCGAGACGACCGCCAAAACGCTCGTACTTGTCACACATGGCGTTGGGCACAAATACACTAGTAAGCTCCTTCAAAAATCCTACCTACCGTTGATCTATAAACCTGTACCTAGAGCTTCCGGACCACATGCTCGTGATCCACATCGTAATGTTCAAGAGTGTCATGTACGATCTTGGTCTCTGAGATCATGCTCGACCCACGTACCAACGAGCGCCGCTCCACTGTATATTTCTACTGCTCGAGAACAAGAACATGCCCGTGCCCACCGTCAAGAAGGAGCCGATAGAGAGTCCTGTAAACCATCCCAACTCCAGGCCGAATGTAAGCTTCGCGATGCCGGGCACTTTCCTGAGGCAGTCATCCAGTTTTATGAGAGCGAGCGCAGTACGGGGACATGGCGAGGAGGGGGTCTGGGATGAATGTATTGAGCACGGGTTCACAGGTTTCTCCTTGTGTTCTGGTATGAGAATCATACACAGTCATGCCTAATGAAACATAATGAAATAAGTCCACGAATAGATCTTCGTCGCTACCAGTGTTGTTGCATGGATACAGCCTGTCTTTTTGAGGCTGTTCTCTCCGTCATTGGTTTGAGTTTGAGAGATCCACGCACACGACAGACTGAGTGTATGCCATGCAACTCGGGATTTCGCCGAAGGGGGTTTATATTGCGGTGACGGGCTTTGCCGTAGTAGCCTCGTTACTTCCGCGAAGTCTTACTCCCAGCTCGGACTCACATCTCACTGACTCATACGCAGTTTAGCTGTAGCTTTCTTTCTGTATTCTGGATAAC
This sequence comes from Sphagnurus paluster, assembly GCA_018282025.1. Taxonomy (NCBI): domain Eukaryota; kingdom Fungi; phylum Basidiomycota; class Agaricomycetes; order Agaricales; family Lyophyllaceae; genus Sphagnurus; species Sphagnurus paluster. The sequence continues at coordinate 7,057 of JABCKI010000118.1, read as the reverse complement.
CCAGCACTGGGATGTTTGTTCAGATAGTTGGCTGCATGGCGTCAGCGTTACGGCAGGCATGTCAGACGCAATGACAGGTAGGTCACTGATGATTCTATTAAAGAACAGATAACAAGACCAGTGCATGTAGGCGCTAATTCTATCCATGAATTTAGGACGTGCGATACCGTTGTAAACCTGGGTCCCTCATTCATCTGTTCGTAGCTTACGCCCAAGCGGATGTAAGCTAGATACGATGCGTGCGACCTTGAAAGATCGCGAATCGCCTCGAGCACATGGGCTATATCTCCTACCTCCGATAGCTGGTAGATTCTTTGGCGCTCGCGAGTCCGAATCACCTGGGTGCGTCGACGAAAATATCGTTCAGCTGTTTGTGGCGTCGAGGGCTGGATCGGTGCCTAACCGCAGATTGTTTCGTGGTGTGATCTGTTTCTCACCGATGAAAGAGCCCTGCTTAATTCTTTTAATCGTCGGTATCTTGTACGTCCGCCTTTGGCGGTACCGCAACCCCACATTACTATTTATTGCTGCAGCTTTTCCTGAGATCCTCCGCTTCGAATTTCTCACTCTCTGCGCTTCATCATGCTAACCCACAACGTGCCAGCCACCTTGGGCGCTCTTCTGCTTGGGTCCCTTTTCGCCACGCTGTATGTGAGGTCAACTTAGAACAGATGGTGTTTTGATTTCAGATGGTCAGGTTATCTGGGATCGTCGACTCGCAGGCCTTCATTTACTTTAGGTCATACCGCGGAGAAGATTCCTGGCGGAAGAGGGCATTCGTAAACATTGTCCACTACTATCGCTTATCCATCCAGTTGATTGGTCGTCCTCTAGGCTGGCTGTATCTGGTAACATTGCTTCCCTATCCTAACAGGCACAGACCATGAAATGCGCGCTGCCTTAGGTTTCTAAACACCCTTCATACAGCATCCATTTGGTCGACAACCTGGTTTTATCTTATCCAACATTATGGCCAGCACGATACTATAGACATTACACCATGGTGGGCGCCTTCGAGCACTATCCTCTCCCACGCGCGCTCATTATTATCGAAGGGGAATCGGAGTAAGATCGCATCCCTCTTATCATTCCCTTCGATACTTCTGAACGAATTCCCAGTTGACAGTCGCAGTTAGCGTATGTTTCTATTCACTGATTCTGGTTTAAATCACTCACGTTCCAGTTCCTCAGTCTGTGATCACTGTTTCCGTACACATGTAAGCCGCTACTCTCATAGGCGACCTCCGCAGCAAATCTTACTCCTAATCGTACAAGATTTTTTGCCTATAGAATCTTCTTATGTGCGTTACCTATATGTGATTTTTCGACTTGATTAATGACTGTCCCGTCCAGTGAGCCAGAGGAAGTGGCTCCTAATACTTCCAATCGTGGGTTGCCGGTTTTAAATACGAACTATGTGCTAAAGCCAGCGTTCTCGCTATCAGATTTTGCTTTGTCTTGCTCGATTAGGTGTGTAACTTCTTGAAAAAAACTTACGATGGATCTCGGCCTAAATCCAAACGTGTAGGCTTCAGTGCAGGTAATTCATACATCTTGATTAGATAGCGCAATCTCCTTACTGAAATCTCCCTAGGTGTTGCAGCCTCCCTGTGAGGCTGATCCCTTTCAATTGAGGCTTTCACTGACATGATTATTATTAGCATCCGTTTACCGACCTATGACGCCTTTAACGAACACGCAAGCGTACGTGATTCCCACTTTCTTGCCCGAGTCCGTTGCTTAATCTTAGCTCTGAAGTGGTTGCTAACATTGATCCTTTGTCTTCTAACTTCCACGGATATTTTCATCACTACCTGCCTCATCTACTTTCTGTTCAAGAGCCGTACGCAAACATCAAGGTTCGCCCGGTTAATTCGCCTGCCAGTCATTTTAATGTCTTAACTTGAACCTTTTCAAAGTTCAATCAACGAAGTCTTGAATATTTTAATGCGAGATATATTCAAGAACGGATTCATGAACTGGTATGTTTATCCATCGAGCTTGAGCGCAGTTTTATTTATTTATTTATTACTTTTCTACAGTGTTGGGGCTGTTAGTTCGATGATCTGCGTATATAACTTCTCTGTTTACCTCCCAAATAAATCTGACACTCTTTATACACAGTGGTTGGCCATGCCTGACACACTAGTCTTCTTATCCTTATTCTACATCATCGGAAAACGTGCGCCTCTTTTGATTCCCTCGTCGCCCTTGTTTTAAACATTTTGCACGCACCATTATCCAGTCTATTCGAATTCATTTTTCGCGCTGTATGTAATAATCTCCGTGGTTTCATTATCTACGACTCACTATCATATTTCACTTGAAGGCTCAATGTGCGCGAAAACCTTCGTCGCAAGAAGGCTAAATGCGACGTGGAAAATCTACAACCACCAGCGGACCTGCTGGCGCGGAAGAAGCGCCCGAGCAGTATGATATTCCCAAGCAGCGTTGGTGGCATGTCCAGTCCACATGCCTTGGAGCTGGAGGATTCCGGAGTGAGTTTCCTACGAATATCTCGCCCCTTGTGCTTACGGGTTCCACGCTTCACCACAGTCGTCCACCACTTCTCCAAAATCGGTGGATTTGCGGGAGTGCCCCAAGGATGAACAGGTACGTTTTCTTCTGCATCCATTGATTCCTCAAGGCTTCAACTTGCTTTTAGATTGAGATCTTCGTCGAGACAACAAGCATGCGCTCAGTGGTACCATCACACCGCTGAAACGGTACCAGCCTCTAGGTGTATTTCAGAGTATTTCGTATGGCGTTAAATCAGCCTGAGGAGTAAGGCAGAATCGGATCTCGGCCAGCCCTCAACAGTCGTGTAGTCCTGTAATACCTTTATACTACTTGTAATAATTTACACTTTATTACACAATAATCTTCCCAGCTTTTGCACCAACTCAAGTTTTAAACTCAACCTTTAAATTCAACACTTCTAACGGATTAGATAGTGTGGTGGCTGTGTTCGTAGATTAGATGCCAACAAAACCACATGTGACATTATGGCTCTAATGGTCATGACATTGAACTGTACTTTGAACGTTGAACACTGGCATTAATCATCCCCTTCGCTTCTAAAACACGGAGGCCGCCTATATCGCACTTTATGATCAAATCGAATTCGCCGTCTTCTAGCTCTATCTATAATCAATGTCAGGCCTTTTTATCTCAATCTTCTTCTGCGATACGCGTCCTCTACTCCAACAATGCTCGGTCGCGGTAGTGTCCACTAGGCCCCTCCCATTAGTGCCACACTAAAATATCCTGCTCTACTTCCAGGAGCTCCCAACGAGTACGTTAGGGCCAGAGCTTTCCACAAAACTTGAGGCTTCGCTGAGAGTAAGGGAAACTGACAAAATCGCATGCGCCGCCTCCGCAAGGCTGTGGGAGGAACTTCTCGAAGACCATCGCATTCCCTATCTTCTCTTGAGGGTCGCCGACATGCGTTATGTTTTGAATAACAAATCCTCTGCTATTTCGTTATATGAAGAGGTGAGTGGGTCAAAATTACGATGAAGATATCGAAATTGATATCTCCTTGAGCTCCAAGCCTCCTTGCAAGACCCAGAGTTCGCTCTCTGGCTAGAGAAAACTCGAGTCATCATCAAAGCCAAAGAAGGTACAGACTGTGAGTTGCCAAATTTCACATTCACGTATGGTTTAGCCGATTTGTCGGTGACTCTCGGAAGTGTTTGCCTATAAGCACAATTCCACCTTCACTAGGAACCAGAATTGGCGATCCACCATCCAGGCCGATAGTGCGTTTCCTTACTGCAAAGTACAACGCAGCGAGATCAACAAGCTACGCTCATTGTGGATCGGCTCGGACTCGGGACCTCCAGACGAGATCAAGGCCAGATATATCAACCTACACTGCATCGAGACCAATGTTATTGAAGGAACTTTTTTGCTGAGTTCATCTGTAAGTCATCTATTAGACTCCCCAAAGGACCCTATTCGACCATTTTTTCGTGTAGGCGAGCACGAGACTGGTGCAGATTGGATTTTCTACGCCTAGCGCGATAGAGGAAGGTAGTCTGATAGGTGGCGCGATACGGAATCTCGACGACGCCATGAGCATCCTCCGAGACACTCATCAGGTCAGGAACGTTCTCCAGCTGCTATTCAAGTGACTTAGGAATAAAATCTAGGCACTAGTTGATGTGTTCGACCTCTCGGGCGATCTCACGGTGGAGACCATCTGCGCACTTCACAAGACGCTCATGAAGACGAGCCGAGTTCTGCACACCCCAGGGGGTGATGGAAACAGATTTTCTCATATTCATATAGGCGAGACACGACAGGCTGCTCGCATCAACGTCACAGCGCAGTTGGCTGCCGGTACGAGAGACGTCAAGATCCAGTTCTGCCCATACGACGCGGTCAATGAAGAGCTCAATGTGTTCTGTGAACGCTTCAATGTGAGTGATGACCGTGTCTTCTGGCGCCCCATATGATATCTACGTTTCTTCAGAGCCTCATGCGACAGCCTGATATGGAGCCATTTGCCGCTGCGGCGTGGATCAGTCATGTCTTCATCACCATTCATCCATTTCAGGTACGTACAGTCATTGAGGCAATCTAGCTGAGCGACGTGCGTCCCTCTAAAATATGGCTTGGATGGTGACTGCAGGACGGTAATGGGCGGTTGTCAAGACTCTTGGCCTCCATCCCGTTGTTAAAGAAGCAGCTCCCACCTCTGTGTATCCCCGCGTCCATGAAGGGAATTTATTTTGCAATGCTCAACGCTGTACGCTTCAAATTCCAAATTCCTCCTCCTAGTGTCTGACGACGAAACCTGGCTATAGGTAAGGTCGTCCCGCAACGGAGACTACGAAGAACTTATGAGAACGTTTTACGATGCGGCGTGCGCTTCCATGGGTACCGCCATTACATCGAAAACGATTACAGGCGAAAATTAGAGCCCGAATCGATGACGCACTGGAGACCATACATTGACGGCGACCATAACTACCTTACATACAGCACCCAGGAAATTGTGCACTTGGACTGGCGTTACTTGCCATTTTTTTGAAATCGGATCGCCGAGCAGTCACCTTCAAATAAAATCGTCTTTCCCTGTGCCTTGCACAAATCATTGTCCGTGCAGGTTTCTTTACAAGGGCCCATATATGATAATAATACTAGTAGGTACGAATTACAATTTGCTATTTTATATTCGCGATTCAACCTTGGAAGCGGGTAGGTGACTTACGAGCGCACAGGAGCAATCAAGCCAGCCCCATCATCTTGTACTTGTAACACATCTCTATAATTCCCAAAAGGGCCACCGATAAATAGGTTCCATTATACAGAGCGTCCATCAATGCGCCGTAGTCTCCATCTCGCTTCTCTCGCACCTATACAGAAGAAAAGTCACGTTGAACGAAGGATTTGTTCCCAAGCGAGAGCATGCATACCCTGTTCAGGAGATTGTGGTACGTATCTCTCATATCCAGTTGTAAACAAAGCGGTGGAAATTGGTTCCTAACTAACGGCACTGACGCTAGGATTCGTGACAGCCGTCCATTGCCATCCTACACCGTAGACAAAAAGTTAACCAGGTATGTTCGTCAACAAAGCGTCGTACCAACCTCGAAAGGATGTATGGTGACGAATACATGGCTGATCCAAGCGGCAGCAGCAAACGGCTCCACATCACGCCGTCGCACTAGCGATGATGACCGCATAGGTGTCTTCAAGAATCGACAATGCATCTGCACGGTTCCGCACTGCACCTGCTACAGGATCGGGATTTTCCATCTCATACTCTCCTTCAGCGCTGAAGCCGTGATAAACCAAGTCATGAGCGTCCTAATATATATTTTAGAGTGATCAGGTCAGAATGAGGCGATTGGGTGTACTCACAGATGTACTAAACATGAAAGTTCCTTCGAGAGCATTGGTCTCGAGACAGTGCAGGTTCAGATAGCGAGTTATCGACTTGTCGGTAGTAATAGCCCCATCCCATTTATCGGAAAATTCGCCGGGAAAGATCGGCACCAACTTGCATACGGGAAACGCACTGTCCTCCGTAATGGTCGATCGCCATCGCTGTGCGGGAGTGAAATTTGGCGTCGTCTTGTAGAAGTTCACTAAAAGGAAACGAAAAATTAGCTTCAGCGCGTTCTAAATTCTAGAAAAACCTTACTGAGCTTCTGTTCATTTTCAGCAAGCGCGTGTTTAGTTTCCTTGATCCATTCGTCAAAATCTGCATCTTTCAAAACGCTTTGAAGCTACGATCGCAATCTTTAGCAATGGTTAAACACAGTTGGACGTATAGTCTGACCTCTTCATACAACGCTATCGCAGTGGAGCGGCTATTCAAGGCCATTCGCATATCTGCGACCCGTAATAAAAGATAGGGGACCCGATGGGTTTCAGGAGCCTCTCCCATAGACGTGCAGACCTTGCGCATTCAACGGTGTCTGAAGATCTCACTTGAAATGAATCTTGAAGCTTGGATGAAAGTTCACTCCCTAGCACGGCGGTCGGAAGCTCCTGTATTTTATGAGAGTAAGCACGGTAAGTCATTTTTAGGTGATGGGGATTTACCTTTACCGAGGGTTGATGAAGCTGAGGACGCGCCTGGTTCGCAAAACGCAAAATTTGGCTTTCATTTGTGCATAGCGTTGGAGGTGTGAAAGCTACCTCCCCTACGCCAGGCGTCAAACAGTCAGGCGACGTGGTAACCAATGATATCTTTTGTTGCTGGGGGATTCCAAGCTCGCCATCTCCTGCTCCTGTGTTGTTGTCGGTGTCTGACATGGTCGGTGCCGCACGCCCTTTGGACCAACTCCGGGCCGTGAATCAACGCGGCTTGATGGAACGCGGCTCATTTGGGATCATCGATCATCGATCATAAGGTAGGCGACATCCATGTCCCGCCAACGTCACGTGGCGTTACTTTTTAGTGACTTTGTTGGATATAACGGGAACAAATGATATGTTTTGCGTTGTGAGCATGCAAGACACCGAATTTACAAAATCCAACTCGGTCAAGTTGCTCAATAGATATATAGTAAGTGTCTTACCAAATAATTAGATGGGGGGA
>JABCKI010000117.1:0-36508 GCA_018282025.1 Sphagnurus paluster | reverse complement strand
TCTCCCCATACTCTGCTTTGTGAGAAATCAATTCATGGTTATGTACTGGGATCTAGGCGCAACCAGACAATGATCGACACTTGCGTGCAAAAACGGGCGCGTTTTTCTTCAAACGAAAAATGGGGCACCCTGCATATATAATCCAAGATGAACATATCCAAAAATCAGAATATTTCAACTGCCCAATTTGAAGCAATATGTGTTTGACTGGACAATAGGCCATCTTCTTGCACTATGATGAAAAATGAATATATATTGAAACTAACTATGGGGCGCCCTAGATAACAAAAAATAAGGTAGAGTCGCCTCTTACAACTAGTCCAATTGCTTAGAATTGAGCGAGTTATTGCAGTTGGAAGATTGGGATCTGTTTGGTGTGAATGTTTGCGAGTGTTACGGCCGCGCCAACTATTTCGAAAACAGCAATAATCTCATCACAACTAATCATTAACAAATAGTTAAGATATGTTTAAAATCAACATCAAAAAATGGTGGCTTACCTATTCATAATCCATGCAACAATCAGCAATGGTGTATTCTCCAGTGGTTGAGATCCAAAAAAAGGATCGTTCTCTGCTATTAGATTTTGCTGGACCAAGAAGTCGACCATCGCTTCATTTGACTAATAATTCTGTTAGCATATAGATTAGATAAAAATCGAGTTAGACACACCCCTTGTATTCAGAATCTGTCTTTTCTGTAACACCCTTTGATACATTAAGAATAATCTCATCTAGGGTGGCAAGCTTTGACTGGTTATGAAGCTGAGGGGTATCTCAGTGGTTGGACAGAGAGCTGTCATTGCTGGTGAAGACTTCAGCTGCGGCTGCAGCCTCCTGTTCACCCTCAATATCATCAACAATGTCATCAATGCTCGGCTTTTCCCATTCATTTTCTGGAGACAAGGCAATGGTCAGGCCAGTGAGGTGAAGAGCAGTATTGTCACCGGTGGAGGGCATACTGGAAGAGAGATTCAAAAACAAAACATATCTCAGTAATAGGTACACTACTACTTATACAAACTGCCCCCATTCCCTATCCAACCGAGTCCCCTACTACTCAACCGAGTCCCCTATTCAACCGAGTCTTTTTCATCCACGATAAGGGCAGTATCAGCCTCCTCCTCATCTCCTGCCTCTGAGTCAGTAAAGAACTCGAGGATTTCATTTCCAGAGTCTTCCAAGACAGAAATTTCAACTTGGTATAGATCACCTAGTTTTATAATGAGTATAATTGCACAGGGAGACGGAGAGTGTACACACGAGATGGAAGGGCCACCTCAGGCAGGACTGTCAAGTCAATTACATCATGCAGAGTTGGGCAGGCGATGTCTGTTAATAATAATAGTTAGATTTGCAGTGAGTAATACATCAAGAATGCAGGACAGACCAGGGAGAGGAGATTCTGATGCTCGAGTAAGGTCAATGATTGTTGCGGGTTGAGGAGATGTCGGTGGTGTCCTGAGGTCAATGACTTTGTGCAATACCTCACAACAAGAAGTATGACTAGGTGCAGGGGTGAAGTGGGCAGAGGGTGATCGGCGAGGATGGGATATATATATAGCAGCTAGTAAGCATGTCAGAATGTACGTACTTAAACACAACGTATTACACACCATTCTGATGCTGGCGGTGAGCAAACTTGGCCAGGAGCCCACACTGCGTGACCTAGATGCAGACAAATGAATAGCTGCTGCAGCAAAGAGACCATAGCTAGTAGACATACCGAAGCCACGCCATTGTAGGTCTTGTACGTTGTGCCGAGGATCAAAACCCCTGTTGTGCAGGTGCCCAGTACACCGCACAGCCTATGAGCACACAGGTGAGTAGCGGCAGCGGTGACGGTGCAGTTAGTGACGGCAGTACTTAGTGGCTGGCCCCGAATTCCTAGCCAGCCCAAGGCATGGGTACCGATGCTATGGAACATTGCCGCATGAGCCAAGGGAAGCCAAGGGGATACGGACTGTCAGTTTTGGGCGTCGCTGGTCAAGCCTCGCTGACTTTGGGTGAGAACACATAGGCCAGAGCACATGAACGAAAGGACATTCTTGATTGAAAAATGACAGTCCTCTGTTCGGAAGGACAGTCCTTGGGGAATCAAGCAGATGATCCTGAGCAGGGGATAAAACCAGTAAGTGACAGGCCAATTACTGTACAATGAGCCCTGCAAGGGTGGCAAAACTGCGCAGGGCGCAACGTACCCTATCACCCAACTATCACCAGCTCCACTCCAAGCTCGGCTTCCTCTCTGTGTTTCCCCCATTCCTCCACATGATACTCATACTCCTCCAGATTGGCCTTGGGCTTGTGCTGGCACATGTTGCTGAAAAATTGATACTCAGGTGAGCACTACATACCTAAGCTGAGGAGATGGCTACCTGTTTGTGGATATCCATGTGCACACAGTGCCGGGGTGGGGCAGGCTGTTGTTTCAGCGTCGCGATGGGATGGCCAGCGGGCAGGAGGACCACGAAGACACCACGTGCAGGTCGCGATGGTACCCAACCCTTTCTCAGGGTCAGAGCCCTTTGCAGGGCAAGTCACTGTCACTTGATGTGACGGCCTTGCCAGGACTGTCGTTTTCGTCAATCGCAGCTTTACCTCTCACAAGTTGCCTGTGAAATTCCTGATGAAGTCGATTCCGAATCCCGAGTGATGTGATCACCACTTCGCGCTTTCCAGTATGGCATCATGCACATCCTGGTGGTGTGCACGGCCAACTCGTCGTCTCTAATAATGGTGAGCTTCACCTTAACCATTGCAACAGGTGCAGCTCACTTCAGCCCAATGGCGGGATACCGCCAAATTGTGAAATATGGCAAACAGCTGCCATATCACTGCTTGGCATTATTTGGCAAAAACCTGCCATATTTTGCAGCTCCGTATTATTTGGCGGTATCCCGCCAAATTGTGAAATATGGTGAATATTCGCCATATTTTGCAGCTCCATTTTTTTGGTGGCATACTGCCAAAATGTTGAAATATGGCAAACACCTGCCATATTTTGTAGCTGCTTAAAGTATTATTTGGTGGATATCAGCAATATTTGGTGGAAACCCATTATATTTCTTCTATTGGGGCCAACAAGGGAGGGTTATATCCACATGTTTTGGTAGAACTATAATGATATGTTAGTGTAATGGTTATTATGTGTGTTAGCAGTAGTATGATCAGTGGTGAGGCAACTAGTTCAATCCCTCTCTTTTGATTTATTTATTGACCAAACTCATGGCGAGGATGCGCTATATTTCATTTTCTGAAGAATATGGCGGTCCTCCGCCATATCTTCGAATATGGTAGTCCACTGCCATATAATTTGCAAAATGTCAGATTACATGAAGTACATGTTTTGACTGCCGGCGGACTGTGTTTCAACGGCGGGCAGGCTGAGTTTCAACTACGGGCGGGCTGAGTTTAAGCAGCATGCACTTGCACGCCTAGCCCCAAGAGGACTCGCCGATGCAGATTGCCTACACTGATTAAACCGTGCGAAAATACCCCCCCCCCCCCCAAATGGGGAGTGATGGCTTAGCAAGTGAGTCTGAAGCGAGCACTGGTGAGTCGCCACTCGCCGTCCCAGCAGTCTCCAGCAACATTCTAAGGACTCAATGAGGACTAAATAGTACAGCGCGCTCAATTACTGACTGCTTAATACTGACTAGACCTTGACCTGGATCGATCTCTTCCTCTGAACTCGCCGATGATAATTTCACACCAGTACCAGACTGTTCCACCACTTTCTTTCTCATTTAAAACTGCTAAAACGACTAGAATATAAGTACGTGTGCGTTGCTCAGATGGTATTCTTTTATGCATTCTGGAGTCGCGCCTAAGTACTTCAACGCGCCAGATTGGATGATTGCATCATACTTACCAAAAATGACTTAGTTCTATCACGGCCAACTCCGTTGTTTAAACGAACAGTGTCCAAGATCTGAATCGGCGAGACCTCTTGCCTAGCCCCACGGACGGGACCTGTTTTCGAAATAGTTGGTGCGGCTGTAACGTTGAAGGTGATTCAATTCGTGGCAATCTTAAAAGATCAAAAAGTGGACTGTAATTCCTCCCACAATGAACTCAGAGGATGCAAAAATTTGCATCCTGTATGCACTACCACGATCAATATGAACAAGCTTTTTTTTATTTTATTTTATTTTATAACCAATTTGCAAGTACGAACAAGCCACCATATGTACCACAGAAGATAAAAACACACATACATAGAGTAAGTAACTGTCTTCCATCACACGGAGTCTTTTATGAGGAGATCGCTGCACGTTTCTAAAGAGAATAGATCCTCAAGATGGTAGGGCTAGAAGGTATAAATTGTTTGTGATCCAAACCTCCAACCTCGAGTCCTCGACGAGCAAGTGAATACCGGCCGTGACGGTTCCGAAAAATTATTGGCTACCCTCAACAAGAGGTGTCAGATCGTGGAATTGTGGCCGTTGGATCTGGCCAGGGTTGATGGCAACGGAAAGTTCCAGCGAGACGGCAGGCCACCGGCATAAGGTTGGTCATCCAAGCAGTTTTGTGTAAGTGGGCGAGTCGTCGCGAAAGAAACTGAGTTATTAGGCAGATATTTTACTTGTGAAACATTGGGAATGGTTTGAGCACCACTGTATGCCCAAGATTCAATACGCCAGTCTGAGTGAGCGCAGTGGAACTGGACCATCTGATCAGCTGGAAGCCCAGTGTCCAACAAGGCGAATTCAAATTTCTAACTCTGTTTTTCTGAAGAAAAATTCGATTTTCATATGCGTCTAAAGCGTGCTGTGAAGCGGAGGCGTCTGGGTTGTCGACGGTCAACACGCCCAAACGGTGCCGCTATCCTGCCGGTGGCCAAACAGGACACGCACCTTCCTCATTTAGTACCCCCCCCCCTACCATGACGTCAAGGATGGCCGGGATCGGAAAATCTGACACCTCTTGACCCTCAAGGTAACTTATGCGTCAGTGGCGTGAGAAGCGCCAATGTTCAATCCATAATTGATTCATATATATAGGGGCGATGCCTGTCGCGCTGCTAGCTACTTTACTTGTTACATAGTACAGAAGATCGAGGAGTGCATAAATAAATAAGTCATGCAAAACAAGAATAAGAGCAATCCAGGAACGAAGGGAAGACAATTGTCAAAAGTGGGGTCATCTCGTGTCGTGTCGTGCAGTCCCAGTCCACTGAATCTGAGAACCAGCGACCTATTCATCCTTCATCTTCCTCTCTTACACTCCCCGCCAGGCCTGGCCATCGTCCGCCGTGGCCGTGGTAGACTCCCAGCGCCATATCTCCATCCATACTTGGCCGAGGCTTGAAACTCTCTCTCCTCGCTCTCGTAGCCTTCTTGACGATCTCTGGGGGACCGTAAGCGCTTCCCGCACTCGCATAACGTGCGCCGTATGTGCCACTCGAGGTTGATGATGTCCCCCTTGCACCCCCATATGCTGCCGCACTCGGTACTCTTCCATGACCCAGGGCATGGTGCTGTGTCCCCAGCCTCGGCACAGGCATTGCGATGGGCACGGGTCGCGGGAGCGACGAAGCTCCACTCCCGCTCCCACTCCGTGTCCTTCCAGGGATCTTCGATGGTGATACAATCCTCGGGCCTGTTGAGGTATTGACGCGGTACGACCCCAGTGGCGGTCTACTTGTGCCATAATTTGATGGATTCGAAGTATGTCCCTTCCCTCCGCTAGCTTGCCGTGTGGGTAGTATGGGTACAGGTTCCGCCAGTCGCTGACGTTTGTTTGGAACAGATTGCGATGCTGACCCCGAACGGGCTGTTTTTGTACCCGGGACATAAGTGGTGTTGGAATTGACAGGCGTCGTGGCGCGAGCGGGCACAGACCCAGCACGTGCAGGCTTGCGTTTGTTCTCTTGGTCGGCAGCGCTAGCCGTCTCCATGAGAATTTGAAGGATGCTTTCGCCATGCACCAGGAATGGTCGCTGGGCTTCATGTTCCCAGGCGGGGATGGAAGCTAATAGATCCTGTTCGAGCTGTGAAACTGGCGTTAGAAACGGTTATAAATTATTCGTGAAATTTAGTACCCGTGGTTTTTCTTTCGATACACGCTTCCGCATCTTTTCCTCTCGAAGAAGCCGCCCTGGATCACGCCCACGACCAAGAAGGCGGGTCTGGTCAGACGCAGCTGCAGCGAGTTCCTTCTCTTCCTCGCAAATATCGAAGTACTTCTTGATACTGGCTAGAAGTGGTGCTTTCTGCCTGCGTTCTTCCTTCAACCGTCGAATCTCATCCTCGTGAATGCTCAGAAGCTCTTCTGTCGCTTCATCTGAGTAGTAGACATTAGCATTTCAAGGTGACGCGGATTCAACCCACCCACCATCAGCGAAGGGAGCGAAATCGGCTCGCTCGTCGTCTCCGACCATCAGGTCGTCCCAAAGCTTCATGATTTCCTCTCTAGCACTTTGAACGAATGCCCCCATCCTCTCCCTCTTTAGTTCCAACATTCTCTCCAGCTCCTCCTCGTACTCTCTAACTGTGTCTTCGTTGCTACCTCGATGTGCTTCCACAAATGCATCCATATCCGCCTCCTCGACCCCAAGCCGCCTCCATAGCCCTTCCAATTGATCATACATGGCCTGTATGTGTGACTCTCTCCGCCGCTTCGTCTCCTCGAGAGAAGACTGGAGATTTGCTGCCCATGTTAAGAGCCCTGGATTAGGGTCGACGTTCTCAAGTCCAACTGGAATGGATGGATTTTCTGGTAGACCTTCCGCCTCCGCCTCTTCGATCCTAGCGACGAAGTTGGCGAAAATACGTTGGTAGTCAACCTCAGATGGGTTACATACATCTTCGGAGAGGAGAAGTGGTGTCAAGGGTTTTGAGCGAGATAGCGGCGTGGGTGTAGAGTGTGCAAATGGGTCTGGAGATGGGAGTCGTTGTAAAGACATCGATAGAGATGAGACTCCAAGGAAATTGGCGTTAGATGAGGGAAGATCGTTCAGTGTTGGTGGAAAGATTCCGAGCTCCGTGTAAAGCCAGTCGATCTGAACAAGTGTGGCCGAAAGCTGGTGGAGTCGCTTGGACTGTTATCGTGTTAGTGGATCCGAATTACTCGACAGATCGACAAACTTACAACTTCTGCCTTTCCACGTACCAGTTCCTTTTCAAGCTTCAGGAACCTCTCCGGTGTAACGTCCATGTTTACATTCGGGTCGTTTGGATCATCGCCTGGTGCAATTGCAGGTTCCAAAATATCTGCCGGGAAGTATTCTGCGGTTAATGTACGTGCCAGGGCCTTGATGCGATTCGTGAGGGTCGTGAGCTGCTCAAACTTAGTGTGGTACACCTGATTCAAGTCAGATAGTCTCATATTAGGCCAAATCATGCCACTGCTTACCTGTCGTAATTTTTCTTGGTGCTCCGACACCATCTCATATCTCCTGGGCAAGACCATTTCCTTCCTTAGTTCTCCTACGTTACTCCCAGTAGCTTTGATGTTCCCACCCAACGCCTTGGAGTACCGCAAACATTCAACCTCGACAGCATAGCATTTCTCCATCCATCGCTCTACCTCCTGACGTCGGATCTCAATCTGACTTTCTACACTCTCCATAAGCTGTTTTTGTAGTGTTTTGAGTTCATCCTCAACGGCGGTTGGTGGGAGGCCTAGCTGAGCATGAAGAGTCGGTAGAAGCTGAGTCTGTGTTTGTAGGTGAGTGTGGAGCGAGTTAAGAAGTGTTGTGAGAGTCAAAGATGAAGATGGTCCCGTCATGATGCATAAACCTAGGTTTTTCACGATACGGAAGGGGTTTCGTATCTGTCAGAGCCTCAGAGGTGAGGCAGAGATTTGGTTCGAGTTCAAGTCGCGTAAACAATGAAAGCCACGTGACCGTGTTCGGCCCACAGCACACCATAACTCAATGCAGAGTCACTATCTCTATTAACAGAATCAATGATATCGAATCGAAAAATAGACCGCACAATGAGTGACTGTGTATGAGAATTTGACAGTGATATCCAACCCCCCTGTGCACGATTACAGCAGCACTGCTCGCAGCTGACTCTATTAGTATAATAAAATTACTATCAAATCTAGATCTAGGTAAAATAGTGCGTAATTCCATGCGCCCAATAAACTGTCTACTATATTCAGACCCCCCAACTTCGGGATTACAATGTGCAGAAACACCGATCTCAGAAAGGCTATCTGGTACACAATGCTGGGCTCGCTCCCGAGCTTACTATGGTTCACTTCGGTCGGAATCTCCGACGATTGGCCTGAGCCTCGGATGTTTGCAGACATCCGAGCCACTACGATGGGAACGACCTGTCTACCAGTGCGAAAGCTATACTTGGCCGCTGTGGATCATTTTGACAGGTCTAAAAAAAGTACACTTGACTTGACATTTAACATTACCAGTATCTCTCAATCGCCGCAGGATTTTAGTAAATAATGATTTCGGATTACTACTGCATGGTACACCGATTATCAAACCAGGTAGGCATTGCTCGCGCACTTTACCCCCAACCCACCCACTGCTTAATTTTCCGAAAAAACCGCGAACATTTCAGATACAGCGCCATTTTCAGAATTCCCCCCAGAAAATTGAGCTTGGACTGTGGTAATGACGTGGGATAGATAATAGTGCTCTACTGGGTTACCGACATGACATAATGATACGCAAATGTACACCAATGTAGAGACATAGACCAATATACTATCCATAGCATCCTAGAGCTGTCTACTTGGCTCTCCTCGACTCCCCTTCCTCTTCCTCCTCCTTGTATATAGAAACCTGTAAACTCGGTACCATACTCCGTCTGTTGGGATTCCCTCGGACCAGCAAAGCCTCCCACTTTGTCCACCAATCCTCCACCTTCTCGCTCGCATCGTACATGAACAGATCCATCTCATCACCCCAAATGGCCCTGAATGTTTTTTCATCCATGCGATCCCATTCTTCATATGCCATGGCCTCCCTCAATCGAAGGTCCCTCTGCTCCTGTTCCTTCCCTTGAGGCAGTGTGAGCATGATACGTTTTCGCTTCTCCCAGTCCTGTGCCGAAACGCAGCGCGATTGCCGTATCTCCTCGTATGCTTGAAGCAACTGGGGGACCTGTTCCATGTCCTGGACACCTGAGAACAAGCTTCCTAAAGTTTGTGCGTCTTCTATCACCAACGCTGTGTTATGTTGCCCACTCGGCTGAATAATTTGTCAGTGGAGCAGAAATCCTAGTGGGAGGAAGAGCCAAACCAGCAACGGGTGTGCAGCCTCTCCAACGACTACCAGCCTAGCTCGATCACACGCGTAGCTTTCTAGGTGTGGCCGGCTGATATAAATATGAGGTATAATATCCCGCGCCATGTTTAAGAGCTTGCAAACTCTGCATAGACAGCTGATCAACATCCAGGATATTCATTAAACAAGTTAGAACAGCTTACCTTGGCTCGAATTTCGACATATCCAAATTAAAGTGCTCCAGAGGATATGTATCCCTCCACTCTTCGTTATATTCCGGTGCGTCTCCAGGAAGCACATATCCCAAAGTCATACTGAAATCACGACCCGAGTTCTGGAACTTATGATGAGCATATCAACATTTGGATGTTAATCACTGTAACCTTACCACCATGGATCCGTGAAGCATATACTGGTCGCCCAGCCAGATAGCCCACTGTAAGGAGAATTTTCATGAGTGCCTATTTATCGCGCCTCATTTGGGTCGGCATACATCTGTGGTTTCGGTCAACGACCTTAAATCGTCTTCTTGTCTCATTAAATCAATCGGAATCCTGAAATTCAAAGTTATGTCCCGCTCCCTTGTCCCTGGAACTTCCTGTCCATTGACGCTCTTGCGCACAAGACTGTTAAATCCATCAGCACCAATTACAATATCCGCCGTTATTCGTTCCCCGCTTTTTAATGTGATCGAAAGTGTCTCCGGGTCTACGTCGATAACATGTGCGTTATATCGAAACCGTGCGCCTTCTTGCACAGCCTGCTCGCATAACAATGAATGTAAGTCCCCGTGCTGTTAGCGGGATGTGTTAGTTCGTCTGACGGCTACCAGCCGCGCAGTTGACTGAACATACCTGAACGAACATGAAATCGGCCATGAGGTCCTTCAGAAATTGTTCGTCTAGCTTCATGTTGGCAATAAGGTCTCCACTTTCCCCTATAATCCGAGAAATAAGAACCCTCCAATCTTGGTGAGTACGAAATAGGCGTACCACTTTGGAACACAAACTGGGTGCATCTGTGACCAAATTTATCCAGCGATGGACCAAAGCCCCATTGATTTAACAACCGAGTCATATTTGGTGGACATCTAAAAAGCCCAGATACCAACGATCGACCCAAGGATGACAGGAAAGCCGTGAGGAATTAACGAACCGCAACCCACAACGGCTCTACTGGAACAATAAACATCACATGTGGGTGCGGAATAGCTGTTGACTCACCCATGATTTTCCATCTGTTTTCTCATAAACAGTGACCTGATGACCTGCCTTTTGAAGAGCGTATGCTGTGGCAGCTCCTGTGCATCAGTTGGTAAACGGTAAATCAAATACTTGACGGGTGTCACTATAATATGTCGTGGGAAAGACCAACCTGCGATGCTCCCTCCCACAATCGTGATATTGAGCGATATCGAAGGGCGACGGGGATTCGCGATTATATGACCGGGCATTGTAGGATGCTGAAACGCTGTACCGAGGCAGTACGAGGAGAAACAAAAACACGCACGCCGCGCAGACCGCACGTCTTCTTCGTATATATACAACGGCATTATCCCGGGAACCATCAGATCATCTTGATGCTGAAGATACATGGCCGCAGCGTGGTCAGATTTCGTTTGTCCACGTGAAGCGCAGAAAATATCAGAAAAATCCAAGCGTCCACAATCATCTACTTCTCCCCTAAAGTTAAAGTTTGCTATGCGATCGATTGCGTCCTGGTGGGTCGATCCCGTCGATGCATGCATTCTGAAATATCGAACAACGACGTTTCTCGTCCGTAACGGAATGGACACGCCCTCTTCTGATCGGAGAGATGGACTAATAGCCGCCGCTACCCAGTCCGACCCTCTCCATGCAGTCCAGGGTGGGAGGCCCCCCGAGTAATGATACGACTAGGATTTAAAAGCACATAAGAAGTGCTTACCGAGTAAGTGCAGCGCGGAACCGCTACATAATTGACAGCAATAGTTAACGAATGCACTGGCGGCGTTGGCGAAGTGGAGGTTTCTCCATGTCTGCCAATAGTCCCTCTCAGCTTCTAGAAACGATGTTCAATACGTAAAGAAACATCAAGCCTAGGGGTTGATCACTGGCAAACTGTAGGATCAAGTTTGAGATTATTGATCATTTGCCTTACCAAGCTGCGTGCAGACAAGGTGGTGTAACGGTGGAAGTGGACAGTATTCTTTGCTTGAGGGAGATTGTTGATAGTGGCTTGAGAGTGGTACTACAAAGGTTGGATTCAGTTCAGGATTACAAGATTCTGGTGCCCTTCCTTCTAACAAGGGCTCTACGAGATACTACATGACAAATCGTCCCCACAAAAATTGCGACCTAAAGATGAGTTATAATAAGATCGTAGAAAATATAAACGAGAAAGGCGTACGCACGGCAGCAAATATCATTGGTTGATGCCACCGATAGTGTGGTGGTGCTAGCAAGGCCCCAGCGATAGGATTGCCGGTGAGCAGAGAAAAGGATAGCGTGAAAGACAAGAGTCCGACTCGCAAACTAAAAATCGAAGGGTTTAAATGGTAAATTACATGTGAGAGATAAATGTACGTGCCCCAGGTCGGAATAATCTTTGCGCGTTACGAAGCAAGCAGCAGCCGGCGTCACGACAGAAACAACTGGTTTAACATTCATTCAGGACACAATTGGTTATAGAAAGCTAAACCATACTCACATCCTCCAGAAAAAAAGCCGTAGAGTACACCAAAGATAGCTGTTCCCTGTATTGTCGAAGCTCCAAACATCGAGAATATCAAACCGCCAGATATAATAGCAGACGGTATTATAACTGGCGGGATCGATAAGATGATAATACATAATAATAAAATACCGTTGTCTGACCATTAAGTGGTCCGTAGATATCTGCAAGAAAATTTGGTACGGTCCTCCCTAGTATTGACGAGGCGTTCATGACGGTGATCTGGGAAAGCTAGATTTAGTGAAAATGCAAGATTGAGTGTCAATTTGACCTACAGAATATTTTACAAATGTTGGTGGAACACCATGCAGGGCAGCATATAACTGGAGATAAAAGACTGCGCGAGGTCAGTAGGCATATGTATGATGCATTTTTGATTTAATGCTGACAAGGTACAAATATCCCCCAGAATACCTAATGACGATCAGGATTTCTCAATTCAGGGACTGCCTTGCTTCGATTCCTTCACATACCAAAAAGGAGCCGAGTGCAAATAGCAAAAATGGACCGTCTGTTACAACTTCCTTGAGCACCGATCCTTCCTCGTTTCCACGCCGCTTCGGCGGCAGCCTCGTCTTCATAATGAGGTTCGCGATAATGAGCAATCCAAGGTCCATGAAGGCCACAGCTCTACAGATATATTAATCGATAATCGCATTTTCAGCCTGAAAGAACTATACTCGCCTTACACCTGTGCCGAATCCAGATGCTTTTACGAAAACGTTATTAAGAAGGATCGGGTAAACACATCCGCCCAAACTCGAACCTTCGACCGATAGATCAGTGTAGTTCCGCAGCGTCAATCGGGAAGTGGATATATCTACCCGCGACGACGACTCCCATCGCAAGCGACCTTTTGGTCCTGAAATATTGAGATGTGATAGTCAGAGACGGCAAGAACATCAAGCCCATCCCGATACCCATTCCAACGCCTTGTGCGAGGAAGGTTTGGTAGAAGTGGTGTGGTTGAACCAAGGACAACATGAAAATCCTGTTCGTAGTTAGTACGGCTGTAAGCATCCGAGTCACTCGTAATCCACCTACGAGAAGGTATACAAGATTGACCCCCCAAGAAGGCAATGATGAAAGTACCCAACATCGAATAGCCTTCCAGCAGGCAAACCTATTGCGAATACAAAGAAGACTTGGACTGATCCTATCCAACTTATGACTGATGGTTTGTGCTCATTCAAAGAAATCCTCTAGGATATACTCAGTGACACATCACACAATGATAGTAAGTGGTTCTGACGGTGTAGTAGTCTTGATATACACCGAAGGATTGCACTACGCCGAAAGTACAAAAGCTGACCATTGCGCTAAGGGAAGCGATAAGTTGATTCAAGTTGAAAGAATCGAGAATGAGCGCACCCTCCAAGAACTGTGAGCCAACCTTGCAGGCCTCCTTCAGGAAACTGGGGGAGATTCGTCAAAGCCGTAGATCGGGGGGACTCCAGGTCTTCCTTGGCTGTGGAAAGTGTATCTGTTGGGGAGTACAAGTCTTTTTCGCTCCCAGCAGAAGGCCAGCGTCCGTCATTAGGCAGAGTCGCGTCCTCCTCTGTCTTCGTGGGCATCATGATGGGGGGGAAGTGGGGGTACCCGCACTTGTGCTCATGACAGGAATATCCAGATCTTGAAGCATCGCGCAAAAAGTCTCACAAAGAAGCCACCATGTCAAGACTAGATTAGTATGAACTGCAGGCGGTACATCTGCATCAGTACTCAGCTTCCATCAGTAGGACTCGCGTGCGTTATGTATAGCTGGTCTAAGAATAGCCAGAAGAGTGGGGAAACGGTCTCACACTATTAGACAGCTCTGATTCGCTCTGTAGTTGAAATCTGTGCCTGTCCGTCAAGGGATTCGAAGAGGAAACTGAAATTGTTACCAAAGGAATTGAACGGGGACAGTGCGGTATAATGCAGATCGAAGCGTAGTTTTATCGGCGAGTCAAGGCGAGAGATCTCATGGGTAACCAGGGTAAGTACACATGGGAATGGTTCAATCGAATTTCCCGAATCCCGAGAGTCCAGAGTGTCCTGGCGCTTTTAGAAACTCTCCGGCGACAATCGAAAAAGGTGTGCGCAATCAAAATTTGACGTGAGATTGAGGATATTTAGGCGTTCGTTATGGATCTAGTAATGGATTAGCAGAGAATGACATAGTCAGATATTATATATACAGGCGGCACCGCTTTGAAGGAGAAATCATGACCACGAGTGTCATTCGGACTTTGCCACCGGTATAACCTGACCCGGCCCGAAACGGAAGGCATACTTCAGCTCTCACAAGTGACCATAGAGCGGTGAGCTGCAAGCAGGCAAGAATATCTGTCTCTAGGCTTCTCAAAAATGACTTATTGCCTAAATGGTAAAATCACTGCTTCCCACATCTTCGGAACACGCTACAACAGGAGTAACTTAGGAATAACATAGCAGCACTGGGAGAATTCGTAGTCGAGCGTCACTATGCTTCCAATTCTCAATTTTACGCCGAATGGAGCGGGTAGAGCAAGTTGAGGTATCTATTCCTTGACATATTTACCGGTTGTCAGCGAGGGCTTATCTGCCCATGACCCGTCTTCCCACCCACGATCCGCCGCGAGTCAAGAACCTGTCCAGATGCGAAAGGTAGTAATACATGACCATAATCTTTTTACGGCACTGGTAAATCGTTGACGTGCTATCTCCAGATGTATATTCTCCTGAACCCGTACCTCGGTTGTGGCATGTTGTGGCTAGAAATTTCTTGCCGATCTCATCCAAATCAGCACATCCATCGGTAGGAATTCAAACCTTGTGGCGTTTCGAGACAAAAAATCATACTTGACATGATGCGCGCGGTTTTGGTAGGAAGTTCTACCAGCTCTTGACGCGTTATACCGGATATTGGGCCGCACTATCATGCCGAATCGGCCTTCCGGAAATCTATAAAACTTGGGTGAATGTGAGCCTTTCGAAACCACCCACCTATAATCATGTCCACTGAATTGTACCTTCACCCGCTTTTCCAAACCAGAGTAGAACTGTTATCACCAGATGAGCGGGTCTCTGTATCTTATCAAAGGGCGAAACTCCTCATGCAAACATATCGTATGCATTAACATCCCCTTGCAGCTCGTCGTTTTTTTTTTGCTCATTCAGAACGTAGGCTTGACGTCGTCAGACGTCCAATTTTGCTCCCCACGGTTCTGGTCCATGATGATGGACCCTATCTGTTCTTTGGATATCGCCATGTTCACTATTCTGGCCGCACATGTCGGTCTCACAATTGGGACACTTTCTCGACATTTGAAAAAGCGACCAGATTTCAAGCCTTTAGTTGATCGACTGCTGCGCTTCGACACTGTTGGCATCTATCTCCTGACCGAGCGCGGTCACGGCCTCGACGCTTTCAATATCGAAACAACGGCAACAAAAACATCTGACGGATATATACTTCACACACCTCGCGAAGAAGCTGCAAAGTAAGTCACTAGTCCTCATCATTGGTGCAAGTATTGAGATAAAAATCAAAAGGTTTATGCCCGCGTCGACACCTTCTTTCGGTATACCGAAGGTAGCTCTTGTCATGGCTCGTCTAATAGTAGACGGACAGGATTGCGGCTCTCGCTTCTTCGTTACACCAATCTGTAATGAACGCGAAATGTATCGCGGAGTCCACTCTGTTCGCCTTCCCCCCCGAAGCGGCACCGGTCCACTCGACTTCTCCATTACCAGCTTTGACCACGTCCACCTTCCGCCAACTGCGCTGGTGGCCTCAGATATTCTTGACTATAAAGTTCCTTCTCAGTCGCTTGAAGCATGGTGGAACGAAATATGGCGGATACAGCTGGGCACTATGGCTGTTCCTGCCCCGTGGATTTCGGCGATAAAAGCAGTCGCTTACATCGGCGGCCGATATTCGATGCATAGATGTCTATTAGGGAAACGCTCTGAACCTGTCCCGATCCTGACTTTCCGCACGCAGCAGTGGCCGATCCTACATGCTACTGCCGTAGGAATGGTCATGGCGAACTGGTTCCCTTTAGTGATTCAAGAAGCAATGGATAGGACTGCGGACCACCGCGTTCGGCACGCAATGTCCGTCATCGTAAAGACGACGATATGTCGTCATTTCCAGCGATGCGTCCCTGAAGTTGCCGAACGCTGTGGGGCACAGGGAACATTCGAGCACAATTACATGGCTCGTATCGAGGTCAGCAGTTTTACACTTAACTGTAGCACTTACTCACGAGGGCAACTGTTTAGAACGACGGCAAAGGCGTCATCATTGCGGAGGGAGATGTTCTCACACTCTGCATCCGTTTATTCTCAGAACTGTTGCAGGAGCGGTATGAAGTATCCATTCCCGATCCAAGCGAGTCTCTACTTGCGTTACATGCCCATTCACTCCTCGAGGAGAACAAAGCACTACTCAAAAGTATTGAAGGCGATCACCGCAGTGATTCCTTCAATGCCTTGATTCTGCCGCAGTCCCAAACAGTCGTGGAAGCGATAGGCCACGCTTTGGCCTACTCCGCGGCTCTGCGCTCAAATCTTCCCAAAACTATCCTCGATGTGTACGAATGTGCCGTTATACGACAAGACCCCGCCTGGTACTCAGAAGAAGGCGGTCTATCAAGGATGGAACAACGAGTTCGCGAGGATACCGCGATCTCTGCCATGTTGCCCAAACTCGGCACATTCCTTGCGGACCTCGATATCGAGAAATACGTCACCGCACCAATCGTATCAGATGCGCAATGGAAGGAGTACCTGGCGGCACTACCCGTTCACACTGGTACGGCTATCCCAGAGCCAGAGTTTCTCCAGGCCATGCTATAGACAGAACGGTGAAGTCATTGACTCCAACCCGCCTTCCGATCGCAGTCAAAACTATAGATGTAGAAATCAATGCCTCTTAGATTATGGTTATCCGTTAACTCTTTATGTCTCCATATATATTTATTCGCCAGCGACAGATGTGCCATAGAAATTTACACTCAATATTTGGATCAATCACTACAATCTTACACGCAATTGCAAGGTGGTCGGTCTACCGGTAAGTACCATACAGCGTTGTCCGTATCTTGAACGCGCAACCCAAGATTGCTATTAACCACATTATGCAAATTGCACGCGTGCATGCTGGAGCATGGCGAGATTTATGTTTACGGGCGACTTTCCACTGAAATCGGGCATCTATTCTTTGGATTTATTGTTGTCACTCACTGTGCAGTACCGGTAGGTAGGAATTTCCTCGCGAATCTTTACGAGTGGCGGGTTGCCCTAGAGACAGAGTGACCTGAGATAACGGCTGAACGTGAATAACGACCAGTGTTCATCATTACGAGGCGTGGACAGCTATCAAGTGGACTGAATGGTTTTAGTTGTATGGGATAGTCCGTGAGATACCCTGACTCTGAGAAGCACGACAGAAGTAGAACTATCGTTATAGTTGGACATGCTTCAGAGATCGTGATGTAAGAACTAAGGTTGTTTCAGAGATTTAAATCCTGCTAGATGTCGCATCAGTTGGAAGGTCGCAGACTGCCGCGCCACTGGGATTGTACATGAGAGATCACAGGTGATCTTATAAAAATTCTGCGGGGCATGTGAAGTTAAGCACAAGGCGACAACGGCAGTCTAGTGCATCGCGCGTGACTACTCGAAGAAGTTCTTGAAGGGTATAACGTTAAGATTCCATAATGGGTGGAGCGAGACCGTCCAGAATTTTCTCCCACAGGAAGTTTAACTTGAGAAAGCAGGTCGAGTCATATAAATAATTCAGATGAAACAGAAGACAGCAAGGTGGATTTTAACTGCAATGTTTTCTTCCCTTTGTGGCTTCTGTTAGCGACGCGAAGAACTCTCTCACATCGGTCTCGCACACCACCTTGCCTTCCTCTGCAAATGGTCGGAGATATTTGACCAAGTCGTCCCTGTCGCAAATACAAGATTTAGAAAAAATACAAACACGGAGAATGTGTGGGAGGGGCTGACCGCATTCCGTTGAATGCCATAATCCCGTCGATTGCCTTGTCACGCGGGATTCGCTCAAGCGCACGCATACCAAGTTCTTCCAAGGAAAGCCCTGAAAAATTGAAAGTCACATTAAATGATTAATTCATGAACCAAAACGGACACTGCAGCGGAGTCCGACTATGAGGGCCCCACTTACCTAAATCAGGGTCTTCAGGAGGCTCGTAAGTCTCTTCGTCTTCGAGCAGATATTGACTCGCTTCTAGAGGAGGTAGGCACTAAAAAAAGGAGGAAATAGATACGTGATTTTCCACGTAGAGAGGGAAGATTATGCCCTACCAAAGCACAACGGCACCACCTCCGTCGGAAATCTTCCGATAAGAATAGATCTCCTGTCCCAAGAGAGGAATCTGCAGGACTATCAAGTTGCGCGAATATTTTTTGGGCGGTGGGATTTAGACGGGGGGCAAGACATTGATGAGGCTTTGTGGCTGGCATGAAAGTTGGTGAACTGAACCGAGATCGCTTTGCGTCAGGAGCGTCAAGATCCGACGGAGAGAGAGGGCGCTTGGTACCGATGCTCAACCCCTCCACATCATCTAGCCTGTCAACATCAACAGGTTCTGCTGGAGTTCCGTCCTCAAGGCATCTCCAAGGTTCGGTAATAGAATCTCGGGTGACCATCATAATTCCAGGTGTACCCGCCCATCTTACAAGGGTAGCATTATTGGATACACAAGCTCCACAAATAAAGGATTCATATCGAGAGCCGGGGATAAGTGCTGGTGGTAGGCCCGAAGATCCCTCAGATGACCCATCATCAATATTTCCCTCGACAGGGGCCGCTCGGTCCGGATTTGGTTCGGGGGAACCCTCTCTGGACGATGGACGTTCGCGGAGATTGCAGCACGACTCATGGAACCAATCCTGGATACAGGATTTGATCAGTGGGGGAAAGGGTAATAGTGTTCGACTGAAACGGACTTCACATGCAAGACATTGGATCATGGTCTCCGATTCAGTCTTCGCATCGTATGGTCTCCCACAGCGACAGAACTTTGCTTGAAAGTTTTGGCCATACACGTTCGAAGTGTTTGCTTCTTCCAGAGTCTTGTGAAGAGCACACGCGTGGTCGATGGATGTAGTCGGACAGTCGCAACGAAAGTTCCGCTTAGGAAACCTAAAAGGTGGTTCAGACTCGGAGTGTTGTTTCTAGACGCGATGAGTCCACTTACAATTCGATTTGGTCGTGATCAGTGTGGCACGCGATTGAGCATGCCGAGCAAAGACCCCGCGCTTCGGGACAAGTAAGGCATAGGTAAACTGCTTGTCTGTTTATTTTTATCGTCATTACCAATTCAATAGAGCAGTTGGCAGATTGCAAACCGAATGAAGCCTAAAGAGTAGGTGCATTTAGAAAACTCGTGTGGTAGGGCGAGCGCAGCCTCTTGAAGAAGTTCTTCTTGTGATGCTAGATACTCCGTGAGGGTTTCGGACATATTTGAAAGGTGTTTTGTAGTAGTAAATTGCTCTGGTCCTCTCCTGTGGGCCGGATGAAGCAAGTGCAACTTGAATGTTTGTGTCAAGTTTGTGTTTCTAATTAGTCGCCGGCCCGCGCTCCTCTTCCTTCAAGACCACATACCCATAGGACGCCACAAACCTCAGTGCTAAAGGATCAGGAGATCCTCTCAAGCCATAAATTAATTGGGTTTCCATTTTCCTTCAGTCAACACCGTTTGCAGTGAACTAAAGACCTCGATCACCTTTCGCATCACACACGTTTATAGCGTCTGCCTAGTCGCTCTATCGTTAGAGATTGTTTCTCGCCATTCCGCGAAAAATAAACTTAGGATTGGATCCCTCATCTCAGGAATTACTTTAGGAAACCTCCTTCCGAAACTCCCTCACAGTACGACGCCGGAAAACAAACGGAACACTGACCATACGATTCATAAACTGTGCTCAATTGCGATAGTCGGCACTAGCAATTTCGTCAAGGAGGACCACGCCATGAATCCCATTGAAACCAGTCATAGCGCTTCGAAAGACCTCCTCAATGGTCCAGATCCTATCCTTCTTACGCTATTTGCGAATCGCTTCATGAGTGTTGCCGAAGCTATGGGGCGTTCCCTGCAACAGACATCCATCAGTACCAACATCAAGGAGCGCCTCGACTTCTCATGTGCTCTCTTCGCGCCCGATGGAGACTTGGTTGCTAACGCACCGTTCATACCAATTCACTTGGGATCTATGAGCTTGTGAGCTTTCTACTTCTATGGTCTAAACGAGAGTGGACTAAATGAAATTTACCAGTGCTGTCAAATACCAGATGAAACTGCATGGAAAGACTTTGAAGGAAGGAGACGTGTTGATGACGAATTCGCCCCATGCGGGAGGCTCGTGAGTTCTTCTTATCTCAATATGTTCCCATACTGAATGAAGTGAAGCCACTTGCCTGATATTACACTTATCACGCCGGTATTCGATGCCCACACTAAGGAGATCATTTTCTTCACGGCGTCGCGCGGGCATCACGCCGACATTGGCGGTATTCTACCCGGCTCCATGCCCCCGACGTCCGTCAACATATTCGAGGAGGGCGCCGAGATTGAGAGTTTCAAGATTGTTGACGGAGGTATTTTCGATCAGAAAGGACTCGTGGAGTACATGGTAGAGAAGCCGAGCAGGTATCCAGGCAGTTCGGGGTGCAGGAACATTCGCGATGTTGAGAGTGATTTGAAGGCCGTGAGTTCACTTGATGTGACATGGCTTCCTTAGCTAACTCCAATAATCAGCAAATTGCAGCCAATCACAAGGGCATACAACTCATCCATGCCAGTGGGTAACAAATCTTTGAGAACCCTTCTTACGCTCACATTATTCTAGTTGTTGAGGACTATGGACTAGAAACAGTTCAGGAATACATGTATCACATCCGAAATAATGCTGAGATGTCTGTTCGAAACCTCCTTCGTGATGTTGCGAAACGCGCCGGCTCCAACTTCCTCAGCGCCGTCGACTATCTCGATGATGGATCTCCTGTAAGCATGTGACCCTCTCTACATTTCACTCTTACCTATCGACCCCAGATTAGTCTCACAGTGGAAATCAACGAGATTGACGGATCCGCAGTCCTCGATTTTGCAGGCACTGGCTGTGAGGTCCGCGGGAATCTCAATGCTCCGATATCGGTGGTTCATTCTGCAGTCATCTACTGCATGCGTGCGATGCTCGACCTCGATATACCGCTAAATGCAGGGTGTCTAGTACCACTGGAAAGTAAGTGACACAGAAGAACCCCTTTTGCGTCATTTTTCATTTCGTACCCAGTCAAGATCCCGCAGAAGTCCCTTTTGTCTCCATCCCGCACTGCCGCGGTGTGCGGCGGCAACGTTTTGACGTCACAGCGGATCGTCGATGTTGTCCTCAAGGCTTTTCATGCCGCAGCCGCAAGCCAAGGATGTACAAAGTGTGTTGTCTATCTGCGAAAATTTCGGGCATTTATTGAGGGCTGCACAGCAATCTAACCTTCGGAACCGGTGGAAAAGATAAGGACGGTAAAAGTATCACCGGCTGGGGATACTATGAGGTATTTACCCTACTGCTAATGTGTTTTTATTGTTATTAAACTTAGCCGACAGACGATCGCGGGCGGTTCGGGCGCTGGCCCTACCTGGCATGGGACGGATGGTGTGCACACACACATCACCAACACGCGCATCGGCGACGTCGAGATTCTTGAGCGGCGTTACCCTGTCATGCTGCACCACTTCGGGCTACGACATGGTTCTGCAGGGCTAGGAAAGTGGCACGGAGGAGAGGGTGTCGTACGTGAGCTGGAGTTCCTCGAACCGATGCAGGTGTCTATCCTTTCTGAGGTATGTCGGATTACTTGAGATTTGTTCAATGCTGAATATGATTTTATATCTAGCGCCGTACGAGACAGCCGTATGGAATGGAGGGTGGAGGTCCAGGGGCATTAGGAAGGAATACATGGGTGAAGCAACTGCGTGCAGAGGACGGCGATCTCGTAGAACAAAGTGCACATACTACGCGGGAAATCAACATCGGTGGGAAGGCGACAGTGTGGATGGGAAAGGGTGATCGACTGTTGATTGAAACACCCGGTGGAGGGGCTTGGGGTGTGGATGAGGAGGCTCGACATGGGAACAAGGGCACATTAGCACATCTTAAGACATGGGAGCCACGAGGTTCGGTCGCCGAGAGGGCTGCTGCTCAGGCCGGGTTTTAATCATGAGAAGTAAAAATATGTATGATAATGTTGTAAAGAAACTCTGGCGCGATTACAACAATTTGTGGGATATTCAACTGCGGAAATTTGTTCTGTAGTTTGAAGAACCTGAGCAAACATGAGTCCGAAGTCGGGGCAACGGCAGTGGCGCGAGTAAGTCTATAATTTACAAATTACAAAGTCGAGCTCGCGGAGGTTCGTGCGGCGCTCTAGTGAGCGAAGGCTTGCAGGTTGAATTTACGTCGCTGAGGCTCTGTAGAGTTCAACGACCAATGGCTGGACCTCCTCCAATTCAAAGTAAAAAGCTCTCCGAATATTTTTCAAAGTGTGCAAGTACGACGTGAATTAGCTGATACCGTAGATATACAATAATATTTAAAAGATATAAAAAACTCCAGGCATATTTCCGATAAGATTCCAAGTTCACAGTATCATCCACCCCTGCGAGAGGCAAAATCGGATAAGTTTAGAAGGTGCGGTAACTGATTCCTGAAGGGACAGGATAGCAGAGCATTTGGTCACTAATTCATAACCCACTGCCTAACTGCTTGGGCGCTGCCGACGTCCGGATGAAGTAGAATCGCTGAGAGCCATGATTGCAAGAGACGCCGCCGTCGATCAAGGAATGCTGGCCTATAGCGGGAAAGTGCAGTTTTTGGAGGGAGGGATGGTATAAAGTGGCGTTGATTTCGCTAGAGATTGTAAATCAAACGTTGTTCAATCGTATATATTCTTCCCGACGGGGTTACGAACTGGGAGTGTACGGCGGAGTGCAGATTCGAGCATAACGAAATCACTGTATCGTTTGTGGGCATGTATCACAGTTCCCTGCTCAAAACTATTATGAACCAAATCAGGCCACATTCAAAGCTTTGGGCTTACTTCCTTGGTATGAATAACACAATCGTAAACTATGCCCAAACACCGCGAAAAATCAACATGAAGCCTGTAAAAAATGGGTTGAACTTACCAATATAACCCCCTTCAGGCTTGTCACCTACATGCGTCCACCCACTTATTTTCACATCCTGAGTGAAAGCTAAGCTCTCCCCAGAGTTATCCCCCAGCCAGATGTCCTTGGAAAAAACGGATGGTGGCCCCTGAAACGATACAGGAATACTTATTATTGATCTGGCGTCATATTCATCGTCCTGTTTGAAAAATAGTAAGCATCAGGTTGAAAAAGTTGGTTCCAAATGCACTAACATGCGAGAGCTCTTCGTATAGCCGAGCTTCCTCTTCCACATCGATCCCACCTGGTATTATTTCGACCAATTTGCTTGAGTTGGCAAATGGGTGCGCCGATGTCGAGGATAGAGAGGAGCCGGACATCATGGAATGAGCGAAACGTACGATGAGCTCGGCGCCCGGTTCGTTTAGTACGCAGCTCCGACGTCGGCACTCGGAAAACCAAGTGCGAGATCATTGACCGCCATGCCCTCGTCCTCTAGTTCACGAGAATCACAACTTCTTGTACCATTACACGTATCATACATCAAAGCTCTGGGAGAAGTAAGCGCTACCTATTCTGGTCAAATTTTTAATTATCCTCAACGACTGTCATAGAAAAAGGATGATCTTGCGTACCACTTGACAACACACCTACGGTTGAACGCAATCTACTGGGGGCTAACTGCTCTCTGCATAATGGGTCAAAAGGACGCACTAGATCGCGACGAGATGATCGAATTCGTAATGAGTTGTTGGGATGATGAGGCAGGTTTGCGCGTTTGATCTATGCCTCGTTGATATAAGCCTTTTCGTATCTAATCATCGAGCCTCTCTATCAGGTACATTCGGCGCACACCCCGACCATGATGCCCACCTATTGTCGACACTTAGCGCAATCCAGATCCTAGTCACGCATGACGCGCTGGATCGCGTAGATATACCCCGCGTCGTAAAATGTAACACACCACCGCAAAATCTTTGCCAAAAGTGCTGAATAAAATGGCCTATAGTTATCCTGTCGCTGCACCAAGCCTCTGGGGTCTTCGCAGGAGACGCTTTCGGTGAGATTGACACGCGGTTTACATACTGCGCAGTCAGCGCGCTTTCTCTCCTAGGTCAGCTACATCTGCTTGATGGGGAGCCAAAGGAGAGAACGATCAACTATATCGTGAGATGCAGAAATTTTGACGGAGGTTTCGGGAGCCGTATCGGAGCAGAGAGTCATGCTGGCCAAGGTGCGTGTATTCTTTGCATACAACTTGGAAGATTGATTTTTATCAGCCCATTAGTGTTCGTTTGCGTAGCAGCACTTGCGATACTCGACAGGCTCGATGAGGTAGACGTGCAAACACTTGGTTGGTGGCTCTGTGAGCGCCAGCTGCCTAATGGGGGTCTCAACGGACGCCCAGAAAAGTTGGAAGATGTGCGTGTCTCCTATGTAATTCAAATTTTTGAATGAATATTGATTGGTTTCAAACAGGTATGCTACAGCTTCTGGGTCCTTTCTGCTCTTGCAATCCTTGATAAGATCCCCTGGATCGATGCAGAAAAGCTTACCGCATTTATCCTCGCTGCTCAGGTCCGTTTTTTCACCTCGTTACCGAATCATCAGTCATCTTGGTCTCGTCACAGGACACAGAATCTGGTGGGATCGCTGATCGGCCAGACAACATGGTCGACGTGTTCCACACCCTCTTCGGCGTTGCCGGTGCGCCACTTGCTCTCGTGCGAATGTGCTTGATTAGTAACGACGATATTTTAGGATTGTCGCTTTTGGGGTACCCAGGTCTTGTCGATCTGGACCCCGTTTACTGTATGCCAGCCGCAATCATCGAGGGGAAGGGGTTAAAGAAGCAGTGGAAGGCACTGGAACGAAGGATTGCGTAGTAACGACGTGGGGCAACCACAACTTGTGTGGGGTGTGGGGATCTGGAATCAATTGAATTGATGACATTGACATATCATTACCTCGTTCCTCCGCGAACGAGTACATATAAATATTTTGTTGAGGATTCCCAACACACACACGCATTGAAAGTGACATCGGCATCTGACGTCGTCGACCTGAAGCACCGCCGGTGTCTATAATAAGCGATCACTCGTCATTGAATTTAGCGTTCGGCTCGCACGCAAACCCTTGTATATGTGCTATGACATACGCCACGTACCTGGGCCAGCTACGATAGATATCGAAACCCTTCCATGGTACCCTGGAGCCCTCTCAATATATTCTCGGAGTTTGGAGTACAGGACCAGGTTCAACTTCTACCCGACTCTGAGCCAGATTCTGGGATATCAAAATGGATTCTTATGGTCCTTGGGAAATCGGGATTGACACCGCGTCCGCGTCGGAGGTTGACAGCACTCCCGAGATAGTGCCCCTTAGGGCTTCATGCCGGTAAGCTGAAGATAAGGCACCCACGACTTCACGAGCGGATAATCGTGTGCGGACTTGTGGCCCCCGTTCGTTTTGGGAAAACGTTAACGTTGGTTTAAAAATCGAGCACTGAGTATTTTACCAGACGATATGCGGGCACCATTTTTTTTATTTAGTTTTACATCGATCGGTTTGTACTACCTTAATCCAACGAGCTGAGCCAGCATCTCATGTCACAATAGGGTTCACCAGGGGTCCGCCACACTCGAGAATTCAAAATCTGAAAAATCCATGTTTTTAGAATTAAAACAAAAGCAAGCTCTTTTTCCCGGTTTAGATCAAAATCAGGTAGCATGATATTTCCTTGAAATCCATTGAAGTGAATGGCTTTAGGACACTTTTAGGATAAATCTTGTCAGATTATCGGACGCGTAACACTTGGAAAAACACTGACTTGGCCCATACGGTACAGAATAGAATAATTAGGTCCGGTAACTAACCCTTGCACATGCCACCCAAAACTCCAGACCACCCTCTTCGCTCCAGCCCAACGGGCCCAGGTCACACTCCGCACATGCCAAAAGCTTCAATTTCGGACCTGGGGTACGAATACAGACATAGAAAATCGAAGTGCTTCTCTATCAAATAAAACACAAAAATATTTCGAAGGGCACGCACCAGTGGGGTTCTGCTGCACAGGGCGCGAGAATCCTATATTTTCGAACTCCATTGGTGAAGGGGTCACGAGCCACCACTGGCACGTCTCCGGCGGGCTGGGTAGCGCCGAAAGTATTGATTGCACAGGGAGACCTTCAGGATCCATCTGCCCGTAACCTGCGGATCAGTGTTGCGTTCAAAGAGGACAGAGACCAGAGACATGCCTGAACACCCGCGCGCTCCACCCATTCGCCTATTCCACTCTTTAGGATGACACTCCCACAATTTTCTCTGGGGCACAGGAGATCATATTTATTGACAGAGGTGCCGGCCTTCTTGGAGTGCGGCACGACGAGATCCAGCGCGCCGCCGGAGAAGGTAGCAAAGGACCGGCCTATAGGGCGGGCTTTCGATGAAGAGCCCTGAAGTGCGGCCCATAGGCCAGGCGGCAACTGCTGCTGCTGCTCCGCGTTCGTGGGGCTGATCTGTGTGGTCCCAAGGATTTTGCGCATCTCGTACCATGGTAGAGAGCCATGTACCACGCTGCTCTTTCCAAGCCATTCAAAATCAGCCTTTTCGTAGAAGCCACGTAGGTTTTCGTGGGCGATAAGTAAAATCCGCTGATATGGCCGTCCGTCCCTGTGTGCAGCTTCTAGGCGGGTGATGTACTCCTTTAGCAGATGGAGCCCGATTTTTTTACGCCGCTGGTTCCGGGAAACGCATACCGAGTGTATACAAACAGAGGCCGAGTTAGGGACGTGTGTTGACATAGATTCATGCGTGAGAGTCTCCGAGGGAGAAAGCGTCGAGCAGATGTAGCCGACGAGATCGCGCCCGTCAGTCCTCGCGATATACGCGCCGAGGAAGAGATCTCCAGCATTTTTCTGACGGTATCTACGAAAAGTCAGATCGTGCGCCCTCTTGGGTACTTTGGGGGTACAAACTGGAAGGATTCAAGACTGGCCGCCTCATCGATGGGGTAGCCTGCGGATTGTAAGTCGTTATATTATCAGAAAAAACGTGTAACGTAGTAATAACCTTGCTGCTCAATCTCTAGAGCCGCAAAAATATCTTCGGGTGAAAGCCAGTCATAGATGATATTCAATTCGGCCATTGCTGTGGATGCTGTCGGTGAGTGAGACTCCGCTCGGAGCGGAATCGGTTTTTGAACTCCGGTCGCCATCGATCCCGAAGGAGTGATTTTGGGCGCGACATGAAAAAGCTAGAGATTCGCGTCGTGTAAACTAGTTATAACTAGATATCTAATAACCTGCAGAAAATTAATTTTCTTGTGATATCTAGATTACTTGATTCTTATCCGCGAAATACTGAAGCGGTGGATACCTAGATCCTAAGTTGCTGACAGCTTCAAGTTGAAGACCTGCAAGTGGTTATTATGTAACGTCGCTACCGATATATATATATATATATATATATTTGGGGATTTTTCTTCCTTCTCTCTCGTTTATATTGATTCGTCGCTTGTGACACCCCGGGTGACCTAGGTAGGTGCCACACATTGGCATGAGCGTCCAACATTGGCAGTGGCAAGGCAACCTTGGCGGGCATTATCATCACGTGATATTTCCCACGACCCTATTCAACGCATTCTGCGGACTGCGATCTGTAACCCTACGCTGTCAACGACCATGCCAGCCCAGTCGACTCTCTCTCCCGATGATAAAGCGAAAGTAAAGTCGGCCCTTCCAGGCTCCAAGGTCCTTCATGCGGCTCTGGCTCGTGTTTACTATGCACACCCCAAGCCGGACAAGTGGTCTTATGCTGGCTTCGAAGGCGCGATTGCATTTGCGAAAGATACCTCTAAGGATATCCTCAGCTTTAGGATGGTTGACCTGGAGGGGACTAGAGGCATCATTTGGGAACACGAAATCTACGAGGGCATTGAGTATAACCCAGACAGGGCGTTCTTTCATTCCTTCGCTGGAGATGTGAGTGTATCTTCTCGCGCAATTTGACACAAGCTTACCTGTCTTCAGGACTGTATGATTGGTTTTGTATTCGCAGATGAAACGGAAGCCAAATCGTTTTACAAGAAAGTCAAGGCGAAGAAAGATCAGAAATGTCAGTAAACGAAATAACAATATCAATTTGATACTCATCACATCGCAGCGAAACCCCAGGCAGAAAAGAAGAAAAAGAAGAAAGTTACCAAGGGTGGTAAAATTGACAAGTCATTAATATCTGCGCCAACCGCAGGATCTTTCGTCCATCTAGGCCACATGGGCTACGATGCCGAACAAGGCTTTACCTCTACTGGCGTTGATCCATCTTGGACCGCCCTTCTCGACACATTGGAAGGCTCAGGAATATCTAAGAAGGTGCTCGCAAAGGATATGGAATTTATCAAGGACTTTGTTCGCCAATTCCCTCAAGACGCGCCACAAAAGCAGCCGAAGAAACCTAAGCCCCCTGCACCTGCACCTAGAAAGACGCATATCGCCAATGCCAGTGGATCATCTGTTGCATCATCTCAAGCACCACCGCCCCCACCCTCGCGTGCTCCTCAACCTCCACCTCAGCGTACTAGCCAGCCGTCCCCGCCCCCTCGCCCCCCACAACCTCCCCCGCCCCCACGTGCTCCTCCAGCACCAGCTCAACAGGTACCACCACCACCACCACCTCAACCACCTCGCAGGCCGCCACCCCAGAGCAATGATGTTCCTGCACCTCCCGCTCGCCCTGGTCCACCGCCTCCACCAGCTCGTCCTGCAGGTGGAGCTCCTCAACCACCACCTCCCGCTCCTCCCCGTCCTGCGTCCGGATTCTCAGCTCCCCCACCGCCGCCTCCTCCGCCTCCACCACCACCACCGACAGGGGGAGGAGCACCGCCGCCGCCGCCACCCCCACCGCCGCCAATAGGAGGTGCGCCGCCCCCGCCTCCCCCACCTCCGCCTCCACCCTCTGGGGGTGGCCCTTCGACTGCAGCTGCTTTGCCACCGCCTCAGCCAGGCCGCAACGCACTTTTAGAGTCCATCGCTGGTAAAGGCATTCATTCCCTGCGCAAGACCGATCCGAATGCATCTCCGGCACGTGCACCACCTGCCCCGCCTGCAGAGTCGTCTTCATCTTCGGACGGCGTGGCACTTGCTGCGGGTGCTGCCGTGGTGGGCGGTGCTGCCGCTGCTGGTGGTGGAGACTTGACGTCAGCATTGATTAGTGCGTTGGAGAAGAGGAATAAGAATATGGGTGATAGTGATGAGGAAGATGACGATGATGATTGGGATTCGGATTAATGCTAGTTCGCGAATGAACGATGGCGGATTTCTTTCTTCTACGACTGACGCTAGAAGATGATTATAGATGGTCGTTATTTTACATTACTTATCAGGGTAAGGATTGTAACTATGGCCCTGTCGGGTTTCCAGACACTGCGGTTTAAATCCTTGCTCTTGTTATTTAAATAATCCAGTTGGCTTCAATGATAATTTACAGGATATTGAGAGACTTTTTTTCTAATAGTACTCAGTTCACAAGTCTTTCATACTCCAAACTAGCGAGGACAAAAGCTGCAAGCCCTTTGAGGTCATTTAGGTTGACTGCCTGACTGACGTAGTACTATCCAAAAGAAAATTTAGCTGACAAGTAATCGTCTATGAAATATGAACATCTCACGTTGAAATCCCCCGTGGTATCTAAGCTACCGACCTGTACACATGAATTCAGTAAGTATCATACTTTCTAGATTTAACACAGGCTGTACTTACAATGACGGTATTCAGCCAATTCATCGTCCCATCTGCGCTCGCCACTACCCAGTTTGCCGTTATATACTGATATGCCTTCTTCGCCGCTGTGACGATGGTCCCATCTGCATCGGGCAGGTAACCAAGCCTCACCGCTCGCAGCAGCGCATAGACAAACATGGCAGTCCCACTGCTCTCAAAGTAGTTCTTTGTCCGCCCGGGCTGTGTTACGACGAGCCACCACGCACCCGTCACCGGGTCTGCTGCGTCCCGGATCCGCGGTGCCAGTGTCTGGAGGATATTGAGGATGGTGCTGTGCCCAGGGTTCGTGGAAGGGATGATCTCGAGAACGTCAACGAGGGCCATAGTGTACCATCCCATGGCGCGGTCCCACACTTCCGGGGAGTGTCCACGATCGGCGGATGCCCAGGCCTGTTTGTGTGAGTAGTCGTACCCGTGGTACATGAGGCCTGTGTTGTTGGGCGCCGTGGCGTTTTGCACCGTGTTTTCGTACATGAGTTGGAATTGGGAGGTGATGTCAGCTATGATGGATTGTCTGAGAATAACTGATGAGGGAGATGAGCTAAAGCGCACCCCATGCGGTTGTGTTACCAGGCTCGAAAATATTCGTGTACTGTGCATAGAATATTTCCGCCATGTAAACGCCATCTAACCAACCTATAGTGTCAACAGTTCAAAGTCAATTAGAGCCCCGGAATAATGCTGGCGAACCGCTCACGTACCCTGGTTAGGATACTTCAACTTGTGCCAAAATTGGCCTTGAGAGGTGCGAGGATGCGCATTGAGCTGGTTTCTAAATATGTCTGCGGCGATCTTGTATTTGGCCTTCTGCGTCTCTTGATACCTATGGGAACAGAAGTTATAAGTGTGTAGTTGGTCTAGGCGACAGATAAAGGGAGTATATACAAGTATAAAAACGTGGGACCGGTTCTAGAGCATACATTCAGTCAATTTTTCGTAATGATGTTATCGGAAGATCTGACCTAAGGGGATCTAGAACGAAGTCCGTCGCTCTGAAGTTGCGTACGATTGAAACGGTCAGTCTCTCATCATTGAACGTATCTGAAACCATGCATACGTATAACTTCCATGAACAGTCCCGTTATCGAATACGATATTATCCACCCCTTTCACGACGTAATCATAATAGGTCCGGTTACCCGTTAGCTCAAACAGCTGGCGAAGTCCCCATTGGAATTCCCCATGCTCATAAGAGACAAGGGCCTTGCCATTTGCATCAAGGCCGTTTCCTTGACTGCGTGCAATGGCAGAATCCGCTGCCCATACTGCATAAGATTTAGGGCGAGCCAAGGCCGCAGAAGCCAAGGAAAGTGATATGAGTGCTAGGCTGTAGAGCATGGTCGGGAAAAGATGAGGAGAAACGCTTGATGTCCAGCCCGAAAGGTCGAAGGAGCCTCTCGTGATTCGAACGGGCCGTAGTTGTTGCTTCTTTCTTCAAATAAAGAGTCCTTTGTGATGAGTTGTGGTAGTCTGACATTGACAGCGTACCACCAGACTAAAAAGATGCTGGGTACGGGCCGCAGGAGTGAACGTTCACTAGTGAACCTTGCCACTATCTCCAAAGTGGTCGGAGTAAAGACGCATTTTCTACGGGTTTACGAATAGCGGGAAACTCTCCGGTGCTGGACTAAATTTCAGGAGCGACTGCCATTAGCGTTGATCATCATCTAGCCCCAGAATGTTGCAAAGTCGAGGTTATTAGGAACGAGGGTGACACATAGATTGTGGGCGTTATGGGCCCATGGGGGCGATTGAAAGATATGATACGGCTATCGGTGGAAGATGAGACGAATCCGTGAAAGCGGTGAAACTGTTCTCGAGGTATAACTAATTGCCTCCGGAAAGCCTTCTAATCGGCAGAGGTGGCGGTTCTATAAATTCACGACGGACCTTTGCGGACACTTGATGGAATTTCCATGTCATCCTATATCATCTAATATCTTTCGCCGCATTCGATAAATCTTGCCTAGAACATGTCTCCGTCGACGGGGATTTCTCTCTATAGCGAGGGCTAGGCAGTATGCAGTGTTGCACCATGAGATGCATCCTGCCTGAGCCGGCACTCGAGTCAGGTGCGCTTGCCGCCACATATCAGGACTCTCACACGGTTCTGACTCTTGATTATCGTCCTAGTATACCTCTTCGAATTTTGATTCCGCAAGGAACAACTGGCAGGTACATCTGATTTTTTCGACACATACATCGGAGAAGGATCGCCCAGGAAAATCGCCTGAATCTGAGTCCTGCAAAGTCCTGGACACCTGGCGTTCAACGTTCTTGGCAAGTTCCTGTCAGGAATAGCATCACAGCGTTAGGTTGAATCGAAATTTTTTGGAGAGGTTAATCATAAGCCTACTATCATTTTTCAACTAGTATGTTCTCTCAGCGATGTGGCTGGGTAGTGGCACTGGTCCAAGCGTACCTAAGCGCGCCTTGGGGACCAATAGTGGCGCTGCTTTGATCATAGTCAAAGCCGATATCCTACTCTCGCTTTGCCTCTTCTCCTTACAAATTGCGAACAGTTTCCCTCGACAAACAATAACGATCCCAGGTCTCAATTCCCCTACAACTCTATCCAACTCCCTGGACCTTCGAAATGCCTAGTATTTCTAGAACTGCTCGTGGTGAAGGGCGCATTCCCCGTCCACCAAACTCCTTCATTCTCTACCGCAAAGCGATGTCACAGGCGCTGCCCCCTTCCCCCATTGGCACCAAGAGGACCCAAGGGGAAACTTCAAGGATCATTGCCCAAATGTGGAAAAACGAGACCCCTGAGGTCAAGGCTGATTTCGAGCGCCTCGCCCAGATGAAGAAGATGGAACATGAATACATGTATCCAGGATACAGATACAGGCCAAGGAGGAAGGCGATTTCTGAGATCGAGAAAGACCCCAGGATCAAGAGAAAGGACCAGGTGTCGCGGGAAAATGACCTGAAAATAACAGATCTTCAGGCTTCGCTGTTCCCTGCATCTAGCTCTCGCCTATATCTTGGCGATTCGGAAGCTCACGCGGCTTCTAACACTGTGGACGATTATTCTCAGGAGATGACCTTGGATAACGACGCCCTCTATGCTTACCTCTTCTCCTCACAACCTTCCACGTCTTGGGATTTTCATGCATCTTCGTATTATTCATTCGCTCAGGACGCGGGCACAAAAAACTCTTCAATAATCACCCCAATGGTAGATGAATGCTCAGGCTGGGTAAAAATGAACTACGAGTCAGAAAAGGCTGTCGAAGACGTTTATTTCAATTGGGACGGTACACTTGGGCTTTCTCAGCCACTGCAGGAGCCTCTGCTGCAAAGCACCTGCGATTTCTCATCCTTATTCCATGAAGGGTTCTTTTCCGATGAGGATGCCGTGGCAGCGTTGATTTCCAAAGATGTGGATCAGTGGAAGTGTTGATCGTTTCTCTCTGCGCTCCTACTCAATTCTTAGCGCCACAATATCTACACATTCATAACCAAACACTCTTGACGTCGTCACATTTCTATGCATATATACTGTCCCAATATCTTGAATCGCAATCTAAAAGCACATTAACTGATTCATCTATCAATTTATCTGAATTCCTCCTTAGGTAACCGGAGACCAGATAGGAAATGTTATAACAGCTCCGTGGTTATGCGAAGGAAAGAATGTGGCGCATTTATTTAAAACTTTGGGAATCAGAATGTATGTTTAAACGCGCGATAAACCCAGCTATCGTATCAAACCTTGGATTGAGTGCGCAAGAAAAGTCTTCCTATTGTAATATCTCTGGGCAGTGTAGTGTTTTTGTGCGCCCACCGACCTGTCACGGATATTATGAAATTATCCGTGTAAAGTTATCTTCATTTTGTCCAAGAATTGGATGGATTTAAAATTTTCAAGAAGCCCAGGTTGGAGGCATACCTTCCGACATTCTGTGATCTTCTCCCTCAATCATAGACGTCTAGACACTGAGCCGGGGAAACTAAACAACGGAATGATCAGGCTTATAAGATATGTTGCAATTGATCAAACCGTCGCCGACCTTACACGATGCAATCGACAGCGACTCTCACAATGGATACAAAAATATCGCACCTCTCATCCATCTCATGCCTTTACCATTCTACCGCATGCTTTTAATATCCCTGAGCCCCACCAAGGTCTTTATATCTCCAAGGAGCCCATTAATATCCCCTACCAACGTCTCCGCTAGCGCCGCCTTATCGACCTTGCGTGTCAGCAGCTGCTGTGCACGCTCATTCGTGCTCTCAAAAGCAGCTACAAGAGAAAACTGTGAACGAAGAAGGAAGCGAAGAGAAATATCTTACAGATTAATGTTTCGTCGTGAGCACTTTGTGATGGTGCTGCAAGACTCACAATACACTTCTCCAACGCGGCGCTTTGATGATCTACGAGAATGGGTAAAATAAAATAATCGAAGGAAGAACTAGAGTTATACCTCTTTGTAAAAGATCCTCTACGGCTCGTAGCACCCGCTCTGCATCCTGTAACTTAACCAAATCTAAGGGATTCTCATGTTGGTTATTCAAAATAAAACACATACCTTGTGCCAGATCCCTGCCGTTTTCCCTATATCATCTAGAAAATCTGTCTTCCTCTGCTCGTCCACACACGTTTTAGCAGCTACCCGCAGCCTTAGCATATCTACATAACCTTTTACTTGTGAAGTCTCCTCCACAACACACGCCCGCAGCACGCTTGCAGTCTCCTCCAGAAACACTGAAATCTGTGGGGACATCAATGAGTGTGAATATAAAGGAGAGGCAAAAACTTACAGACGCGATGAGGTGTTCACATAGAAACCCCAATGCAACCGCCTGATCGACCAGGTATTGCAGATCTGCACGATTCTTCCTCTGAGTAGAATGAGCCAAATAATCCCAGGCGACACTAAAAATATTCACAATTTGAACTGCCTTGACCTCCAGTTCTGCATAGTCGGTGCGCGGGACCTGAGATACAGAATCTGGAAGGCGGACAATGTTGTGCGCTCTCATGCGCGCAACTGTACAACAACGTTTTCTATAGATTCGACATCAAACAGGACAATCTATTATTGAGAAGAAACGTACATTCGGTCCTCAACATCTTGTCCCGGAGGTACGTGCTTCGCAGCCCGTTGCCGTATGCGTGAAACGAGGAGCTTGGCTGGTTCCTGTACTGCCTGAGCTAGGCGTGTAAGGCGCAAGTGATGTGCGTGTAAGTTCTGCGGTTTTTTCAATGAACTTGAACCTATTATCAAATTGAAAGAAATGCATACGGAAAGTGCCTCTTGGGTATGAAAGAGGGACTTTGGCCGTCGGAGGGGAGGTCGAGGCCGAGTGAGCTGCGAGGTGCTCAGAGAAAGGTTGATATGGAAGCTTAAAACTACCTGCCTGAGAATATTGTGTCTTAATAACATCCTCGTCACTGTGCGGCACTTCAATTCATGTCAAATTACATGTAAGATAGGCTGCGCACATCGTTCCAAAATCAGAGACAACCATGAACCTTTCATCGTCCATATATCGTACCAGCGCTTGTAGTCGCGTGACACGCACCTGCTCGCGTGCATGAAGGACTCGGAACATCAGAGCAGTGTAGCGCTTTGCTTGAAGTTCCAAGCGTAGCTCGTTCAAGTGAATTTGTGATTTATGCAAGGTTTCATCTTTTTAGAAATATCAGAATTAACACGAGAATTATTTGGAAGAAGTCACTACCGTTTTGATGGATTGAATTTTTATAGTTTTGCTGTGCAGAAACGATACGGGCCCGTTCTTTCTCGACAGGATTCAATCTATTAGATTCTGTATAAGAGTGAATTATTCTGTAGTATATGAGCAGTTTTTAGTTTGATACGTTTTAAATAAAAGATTAGAGGTGCAGGATCATTATATATGGAAAAATATATAGCCATCCTCAAAGGTGACATGGGATTTAAGCAAAACAAAGGATCACCCACCTCTTTGCCATTGCTGTGTTTTTGCGACCCTTGAAGTGATTTGATGCAAAGTCTATAACCTGGGCCATTGGACCATGGTAAAGGCGAGTGAACTCGTCTATCGTAATTGGTGGAGCTCCGAGAGCGAGAAGGGCAGAGTGTACCTCCACTGCGCTCCCAATTGATGAAGTATCAGGAAAAGTGGTTTTCTGCCTGTAATTATGTGCAGGAATGCGCGATTTCATAACTAAATGGGTGCGGAGCGACTCCGAGTCAGTCAACTGGAATGGTCGGGTGGGCAGGACCCAAGATGGTGTGTCACACATGTGCCATGGTGTGACAGGACGCGACGTGCTTAATTTTCAAACTCAGCTCTTAGTGTTCGACTCGCCAAGATTGAAGATATTGTTATCTACGACAGTGAAAACGTTTTGAGGAAAGTAAATACATTCTCTTATTTTGTAAAGTCGATGTGCTATTAGCACTCTACTGGCCTTCATTGCCAACCAGATGGTCCAGCGCCTGGCGCATTGAATCAGCTTGTAGGTAGTACCCTGCATCAGCAAGTTCACAGCTTACTGGTCAGCTTTTCGGGGTTGTGGGGGTCGCGACAAGCTCACCAGCTCGCCAGCCCACCAGTCAGTTCAAAGCATCGTAATCATTTCAAAGTAGTAGATCAAAAATTGCGTAATAAGCAGGAATCGAACTCGAGATCTTGGGCATCAAGTAAGCA
>JABCKI010000116.1:0-36581 GCA_018282025.1 Sphagnurus paluster | reverse complement strand
CAGTGTT
The DNA here is from genome assembly GCA_018282025.1 of Sphagnurus paluster. NCBI lineage: Eukaryota > Fungi > Basidiomycota > Agaricomycetes > Agaricales > Lyophyllaceae > Sphagnurus > Sphagnurus paluster. The sequence goes on along the minus strand of JABCKI010000116.1, from coordinate 36,574 downwards.
GCACCTGACCCGGTTATAACCCGGTCAGGTCATTTGAGCTCAAAGTCCAATCCAAATGACTGGAAATGACCCCCGGTCAGAGAGGTCAGTTAAAAAATAATAGGAAATTTAGATACAGCGCCGCTCATTGTCTGAGAGCTCAACAAACTCACGAGATGTCTCTTGGGTATTGCTACGGACCTCTTCTGAAGTGTTCGCGACCCTCGGCACCTCCATTTTTGTGCGAATCTGCGTAGATCTGTGTCCTCATCTAATCCATAGCAATTGGACTTATGATATGTCATATAGCTCACAAAATCTAATTCGGTGTGTTTACCAATTATATAGCAAATTAGAATCAGATTCTTTTCGTTTTTTTATTTTTTATTTTTAAAAAAGGTGAAATGATGACTGTAGATAGATGCCGCTGCTCAGTCAGTCACTCACACAAGTGAAAACTCAATTTATATGCCGACTGAGGCCAGGATTAGCGGTGGCACTATTCTTCAAATTTTTATTTACTGCTGGGCGCTGAATATTCAGACCCAGCATGGCAGCTTTCGGTGCCCTCAGTGCTCCGAAGAGCTACACGGAGCTAGCCGACTGACCCCACTGACCCCCAAAAATTTCGCGATTGAATTGACTGTCCCAAAAGACCCACTGACCCGGTCAATTCCAAAACCCATTTGACCGGTCTGGTGCAACACTGTTCTCTCAAGTCAAGTCTGTGATGCAGTGCTGATCTGTAGTGGTTGTAGCATTGTCCCGAGGCGTGTAGCTGTACCCAAGTCACATCTACGGATTGCATTCGTACAACCGCGGTCTTGTTGGGTTATGTGTGTCGTAGGAGCATCTTCGGTACGAGATTCGAGGTCACAGTGGCAGCCCACGGAGGCATTGCTCGTGTCGACACGCTGTGTACCGGATGGCAGACCATTTTCGGTGAGTACTTACTCGTAATGCCTAGTATCGAAATACTGATATATTAATCTGTTTGTCCAGTTGCTCTTTTGAACGTGTAGTTGTTTTACACATGTAGTTAGTTCTATGTCTGGTTTACAACCGATGTATTGTAGGATGTATTGTAGTCTGACTATACCTCGTAGCCATGAATATAAATTGTTCACGCTTATCTCTCCGCTTGATTTGAGCAACCATTTGAATGCTTTCTGTGGCTCCAGGCGTGGTTAATCTGTACACATTTTCTCCACTGTGCTCATTAGATAAAAATTATTTTGGCGTATCTCTGATGACTTTGCATCGGATCTATTGGGAAAATTGTGTCAAACAGCCAAAAAATCTTCGTCATTTTTCATCATTTGTCGTTCAGTACAGTATATTGTGTAAACTTTCACACTGAGTATTTCCCTGATGGTTGCTGCTCTCGTAGCATGCGATTGGCCCAATGACGAGCATATATCTCCAGAAAAAGAATTGAACGACATTAGGCAGGTGCTCAAGAAAGAGGGATTTACAAAGGAACCACGGTGGTATCGGTGTACCTTGTGAGTGATAGATTCATCATGGTGAGCGGCACTGTAAAAGTAGAACAACTATTAATTTTAATTGATATTCATTTAGGTTTTCCACTACTTTCTTGGCCGCCATCCTGTATATATGTACACGCGCGTTCATCTTCATGTCTCAGAGACCTTCACAACCCTGTACGCGCTATTTTCAGTTCAAGCTGAAATGATTAGGAGGAATGTACAAACAGTTTTCCGGTGTTGCCACCGCTGAACAGAAGCGGCAAAGCAACGGGTGCCTGCTCGATTCCTCCCTCAACAATGTGGAACTTGCGCTTGATGGAACCGTCGGCCAGTCCTGCAGCAAGTAGTTGAACTGCTTCTGGGAAGCGGAGTGCGTAATCGTAACTAGAGCTCGAGTCAAGGCTGGCCTAGTTATCCCAGAGAAGAAAACTTGAGACATACATAACAAAGCCTTCAATTTTAGCGCGCCTAGTGATCAGGTTAAGGTAGTTTCGAAGACCTGCAGGTTGCACCGCATCTACACGAGTTTTAGAATCGATAAAGTTCAATAATTGTCAGGAATGAAGACGGACTGTATTGTGAGATAGCACCTATCAGAGACAGTCTTCAGGAAAATTGTATATTTAGTTAGAGTAGGAGACTGACCGCAAAACACAATTCTGGCGTTTAGGGCCAACTGCGTGAGCACCATATCCAATATCTCACCTTTAAAAAGAAGAGTAAGTGGGGAGGGGCTTCCGCCAGGATGAAACCAACCCCACCTCCAACATTGTCAAAGTAGACGTCGACATGTCCGATTTTCTTAAAGTCCTCCCTGAAATTAGGGCTCTTGTAGTTAAAAACGCCATCCACGCCAAGCTCCTTCTCAAGCCATTCGCATTTTTCATCAGATCCGGCGATCCCGTAGACTTTGGCCCCAGCTTGCTTGCCCAATTGGCATGCGATGGTGCCCACGGAGCCAGCTGCACCAGAGACAACAAGAAGTTCACCTTCCTTGAGTTTTCCGATATCCTTAATTCCCTAGAAGGCGATCAATTTATGGTCAGCTATTTCGTGTGCAAGTGGGGTTTCAGATACACACGAAATAAGCGGACATGCCTACACATGTGAAGTGCTATTGAGATCCAGCAAATGCGTGTGATCATATTGATAGACTTACCAGATAAGCCGAGCGTGCTCAAGAAGTCCAGTGCATCCGCGCCTTGTGGAATTCTGCATCTCATGTCATTCTGGTGCTGGGGATTTCCTTGCCGATTGTTAACCTACACGAGCTTCTGAACCGCAGAGTCGTCGACGACAGCATATTCAGTCATGCCTAATCAAAATTTAGGAGATGGCAGTGATTAATTCAACGTCGGTGGCTTACCCCATCTTCCCTTGACGGTATCGCCGACTGCCAGGATGCTTCCTGGACCAGCCTGGACAATTATGCCAAGGCCTTGACCTTGCATAAGCTTATAACACTTTAGGTCACGGAAGAGTATATTTAGTGGAATAAAAACCTCGCCGATCTGAATCTGAGGAACGTAGCTGGGGTAATCCTTGACGAAGATGCGCATACCAGGATCGAGGGAGAGCCATGTAGTCTGTACCAGAACCTGGGCTTCGCCAGGCTTGAGGTCGAAGGGGACGGTTTCTGTGCGGAATGTGCCCGGTTCAAAATCTCTAATAGGCCGTTCATTTAGGACAATACGCTTGTATTGCTTGGGTGACGACATGATAGTTGGTCTTGGAGGGAATGTCAGGACCGACAAGAATCGAACGCACTTATACTTCCGTCTTCCAATAAGCCCGGGGACGGGCCCATAGATAGTCTATTTCAGCGAGACTTGGGGAGAGCTGCATACTAATAGACGATCTCGTGCAATTGGTACCGGTGGCACGCCAAACTGAGGAACCGTCGCGGACAATGGATTATGGAAGACCCTTGATCATGCTTGCGTCACGGAGTTCTCCGGATTTCATTACCGTCTTTTATCGTTTTCCACGATCTTTCGAAGCCTGTCTAAGATGAAAGATAACCAAACAGACAAGGCTCGACCTCATCTCTAACTCGGTGGAAACATTGACTGGCCTCTATCAAACTACTTAGCTATGCTTCAAAACTACAATCGATCTAAGGTGTTTCAAAGGCGCTCCGCGGCTCCTTAGCTGCAATCTAAAGCTACCCAACCACCACGGCCACGGCTTGGTCTCCTTCAAACTAATAATTCACATTTGGAATGGGGGCCTCAGAGATACCGTCATCACAAAGACACCATCCAAGCACTCTCCTGTCTTCCAACGGTGGCATGGTTGCCAGGCTCCGGTGACTTCATCCCTGGATTTGGGGCGTCACGATCCAGTTGTAGGCAGGCAAAGTGGGCGACTACTGTCGCGAGAGGATACGCATGCGGTCCCGAACGACCAGTGGAGCAGGGGGCACGGAAGAGGTAGCGGCGATGGGATAGTGGCAATGACTGGGGGCAATTGGCAAAATGATCTTTCACAGGTTCAGTACATTTCATAGTTGGAGTGTTTGTATAATATCCTTTTCACATACAAAATAAATCATGACTTCCATCTTCTATCATCGCACAGATTCATATTTTGAGCCTCTTCAGCGGCGCCGGCCTAAGGCCTGAGCCCTTCCTAGTGCGCTTTCCAACAATCTGTGTCGACATAGCAGACTTCTCGAGTCCATCGAGGAAGTCGACGGGTGACAAGCCTTTTGTAAGCTGTTTCAAGAATTTTATATTGAGGCATGCGATGGGATGACCTTCTCTGTCCGGATCCTCTTCTATGCACCGCTTCAGTCCCGTTTGCGCAGGGAAAGACGCGACAATACGGAGGAGACTATATTTGCCCGCGTCTGTCCGTCGATGAGGCAGGTTGCTTAGACGCTGAAGAGTCGCATGAACCAACTCTGGGTCTGTGGCAGGTGAAAACGGTTTCCCGTCCTGCAGGCCAAGGACGATCAGCGACAAAAGGGAAGGTCAAGTCCAATAACTGACCTTGTCAATGAAGAATTTTGATGGTGTAACGCTCCGTAGCGCACGCCGGAGGAACAACCGCGACAATGTGCCGTTTTTGCCAACCGAGTATTTGGCCTGTAAAGCGACCCAGATTGTAGTCCCATCGGCCAGTCGCAACACGAATAGCAAGTCAGGCCCCATCGAAAGGTGTGGGAAGCATATTGGGGCGTATTCACAGTGTTCAAGCCAAGCTAATGTTTCATCAGTGGTTTTAGAATTAACACCTAATGTCAACGAGGGACCGCAAAGGCTCGAGTGGCGCACAGGGCTAATTTCTACAGGGCTGTCAATGCCATTCATTGACGTCGAAGTACGATGGATGGCAACCAGTTCTGCCTTTTGGCATGCCCAATCAGGTGGAGTCCCAGAAAAGGAGAAAACCGCATCCAGGCGTTGTTTCGTGGAGAACGCCAGATTGAGACAAAAAGCAAGATAGTTCTCGAAACCGTTAGAAGTGGGCTCATGCACGTGGATCTGCTTGGCGAAAAACTTGTAGCTTGTGCGGTAGTTCGCATTGATCCAATGTGTAGCCGCAAGAAGAACGAGAGGCTCGTCGACGGCGACAGTGTTTGTTTCAGCATCGGTGAAGCGTGCGAACCCGTATTCAACGAATGTCTTTTCATCCTTACCTAGGCTTCCTGGCAAAACGGAGCGCATCAGGTAATGCGTTGTTATTTGGTGGATGGTTGTAATCATATCGGTATCTAAATACAACGATGAATAAGTAAGAGTGGAATTAGAAAATTTGCGATGCGGGACTAACTTTTTGTAAGTTTGTGAAAGTCAAGCTTGTAACGAGAGGAAATTGATATGGGGCCCGAAGGTTCCACGCGCACAAAGTCTTGCGCATCGGTAGGTCTGAAGTCTGTGAAGTGCTCTATGTATGTATTGAGGAGTGTGTGTGGGCGTTGGAACCCACTTTCCAGTAGTTCGGCGAGGTAACCTGCTGTGAAACGATGTCTGTACAAATTAAAGTAAGATGGAAAGAAAATGATGTGCCACGCACCTTCCATGTAACCAGTACCCGATGCGTTCCAGTAGTCGTTTTCCCGAAGTGCTGGATAGAAAATTTGGTGGAAGATACTTCTCGAGATAGCGACGTTGGATATCGCAATCATCGAAAGCACCAGTGTCAGAACACCAACGATACTTTGACTCCTTCATGATCGCGGAGGCCATAGCCTGGTCCACAACATCTTTTGAGATTCCTGTCCCGGCAACCACCATAAATACCCCATGACCGGAAGCCTGACTGTCCCAAGCCCGAACGATCTCCCTCAGAACAGGACGGTGCGAATTGCCGTTTTCCGACCGGAATGCAAGACAATGCTGTGTGGCAGCATACTGCGCCTCATCAAGAACGCAGAATATTGGGGTCTGGCTTGGAAGCGGTGTGCTTGGAGGAATGACGGATTTATCGACGCACAGCTTCCGAACTCTCATAAGTAAGGCTTTCGTAGTTGCATTAACATAGCTATCGGTTGCCTCTGAGAGTTTCCCTACCAAGTCATCAAAGACGTCCCATATTTGAGCGTGTAAAAGGGAAGGTTGAAGTTGTAGAAGAAGCCATCGCTGCTTGTAAACCGAGGCTTGGAGGGTTTCGTGGCAGTCATTCAACTCGACCATCACATCAATGAATAGATCGAATACAAGTAGTCGCGCAAGAAATAATCGGCTGAAAGTTCGGTGTGCGTTTAGGCGGTTTCTTGTAAGTGCAGATTCGTATTGTGGGGAACCCATTGTTGGAAGGGTGGATTTGAATCCGGGAGAGTCAGGAATGTATGATCTGATACTATTCTGAACATCACTCGAGCCTAAGAGACTAGAGTCGACGAGAGAAGTGAAGTAGAAGCCCCAATTATCACACAAGCCCTCTAGAAGTAGCCTAGTCTTTCCGGAACCAGACGTGTTGACAAGAAATCTATACCGCAATTGAGCCGTGAGAATAGTCTAGTGAAGGAAGGGACAAACGTGTGGTGGTTAGGCATGAATATATTCCTAAGACGAGTTGAGAGGGATGGGTCACTCCTGAAACTTCCCAAGTCGTGTAGTAAGACGTTTGGCTTCCCATTCAAATAAGGCAAACGGAGATTTTTCAAGTGGGTAGCCAATGCGATGTCCGTGACTGCAAAAGAAGGCGACCATGTCGGTAATGATAGTTCCCCTCTAACAAGCTGGGATATGGCGGGACGAATCTCGACGAGTACTTGTCCTATTTTAGATTGAAAACAACTGTCTCCGCACCCCCGAGTAGATGGTACTGCGGCTGTTATAGCTCAAGTTTTAAACGCGTCGGGGGGCATTGAAGTGATAGGCTTACCCCACTCCCGAACTACATCGTACTTTCGCTGATGGTGGGCGCGTTTTAGCACCTGGTAAAGACTAGAGTCTTCCGTGAGGGCACTGATACAGGCCTGGAGTGTGGAATATTTTGGGTGGATAGCCTTCCAGATGTTCCAAAGAATGTATGATGCCTCTTCAAGAATTTCGATATCAAACTTGGCGCAAAGAGTATGAATCTCTAGGTCAGACATCCGAGGAGGAACGCAGCGACCGTAACCATCGTTTACAAAATGTATTACTCTCTCACCAGGGCCACTCTCACGTACAACCTGCGTGAGGTATCAGAAAGCTTATTTCACTGAGTAATTTTGCAGCGAATTGAATATGGAAGTTTCCATATCGCGATTTAGTGATTCTGAGTTGACGAGTTGTACATATAGATCGAGTTTTTGTGAAAAGAAAGACTGTAAAGTCACAGTCGACTCCAGATTCGCCAAGGCGAAAATCTGATCCAGTAACGTCACGCGTAAGGAGTCACGCGTCATTGATTGACGTCAGCAGTGAGCGTGAGCACTGAGCACTGAGTACTGAGCACAGTGCACACAATGGCCGATACCTGCACTCCAGTATGTCCGTACATTTCTTCTCTGCCCTGCCATAATAATACCTATGAAAACAGCACCATGATTGGTTCACCGCAACGCTCACGTTTGGACTTTGTTGTGGGTTGATCATCTCGTATGCGCCGCAGGTAAGCTTCAAATTAACTAGGCAACATTTCCTATCTCAAATTTTAAAAAGCATCTACGCATTATAAGCAAAGGCTCCTCGGAAGGTTTCAGCCCGTGGTTTCTGCTTCTTGGAAGCACTTCGTCTGCGGCCGGCTTTCTAAACATGTACGTCTCGTTTATACAGCCTGTTGCGTCAACCTCATAGGAACTAGGATTACGATGCAGTGGCGCATTGTCAAATGCTGCCCAGTCTTCGTTAGTTGCGCTGGCTTCGAACAGCTTTCGTTTACTAACCTGATCCGAAATTCAGAGCTTTGGCAGCTGCTTAGAGATGACAGCAGGTATTGTACAAGTGGGACTGCAGTGGTTCCTCTTCACCTTCATGTGCGTGGATCCGCTTTTGCTGTCGCTTTCCAGGTACTCAGGGACCTTGGCTTCAACAGTCTCGTACTATACATGATATACTATCCCCCTCATTTGAAATACGCCGTGATCGATGCGGATACCCATGATACACGTCCACCTGTGCACGTCAAGACCCCCATCAAGAGCGACGAATGGAAACTCTCCATAACGCTTGCATGGGCCGTTGCTATACACTTGTGCGCCGCGTCTCGCTACTTTCCAATGTCCGTATTGATTTTGTTCACAGTGCCTTCATTACTTTTACCACCTTTTTCCTCCTTCTCACCAATCCTACGTCACCCACACCCAATGCACCCTTGCCTGAACAGCTCTCCCAATGGGCGACACTCCTCGGAGTCTCATCAGCCTTGCTCGCTGCCATTCAATACGCGCCTCAACTGATGCACACGTACAAGATGAAGCTCGTGGGCGCTCTGAGTATCCCAATGATGTGCATCCAGAGCCCTGGTGCTGTATTTATGGTCCTCAGCATCGCTCTCCGGTACGTCTTTCTCTCTCTGAGATTTGGCGGATTACTGACGTCTATTCGACTTGCCTAGACCGGGCACAAACTGGACAAGTATGTGGCCTGGTCGCTGGAGTTTACATGGCGCTAAATCATTCTAGGTTGGATCACTTTCGCTGTCTCAGGGATCATGCAAGGCAGCCTGCTTACGATGTGCATCATCTTCACGTTCCGCCAACGGCGCCTTGGCATCGATGATTTCGGAAATCCTCTCCTGAGCTCTTCCCCGAATATCGATGCTCACTCTCCAGAAAGACCAATGAGTGGCAATGAGCTCGATGCGCCCGAGTTGATCGGTGGGGAGGAAGAGGAACCTGCTGCAATCCGTGTAGCACTCGCTGCGACGCTCGAATCGGCAGCTGAAGGGATGCCCAGCGAAGAGACACCACTGTTAGGCATTTCGAAGGACGACCAACCGCCATCCCGGGGGTGGGTCGCCTGGTTCTGGAGATGATATACCCAGTGGTCCCTTGATATCTCATACCGGTAGATTTATTCGTAGTTCTTACACTAGTGGTTTCTTTACTTTTTCATTTCGGGATATAACGTTTCATCAACAAAGAAGTAATTCATCGCTTCTGCCGCCAATTTCTCCGAACCGGTTTCTCAAGTTTCCAAGTTCTTATGATGTTATACACTAGCACTGCTTTGCAGCACCTTGCAAGTTCAAGTCTCCCGACGAATCCTTGGGTTGCTTGGTCTAGGATGGCACTCCTAAATAGCGGTACTGTATCGATAAGTAATGAAAAGTAATCAGACTGTATTGCGGAGGCCATTTTATTAATATGATGCCTTTATTTAAATAGTGCAGAACATTCTTAAAGTTATAACTTCTTGATACATGGCCCTCGTTGTCACGTGAGAAGGCCCGATATCCGGGATTCCGGGACAGGGTCACTTGAACTGCGCAAACTGCACGTACGATCTGAGTCCCTTCTCTCTGAAAGTATACTTACGCCTGTCCATCTGTGGGAGAACCGGGGTTTCGGCTTGTCTTCGCAGGCTTGGTTCATCACTCATCTATAGCACCACATGGGTGTTGGCGGTGAATCGATAGATCCAGAACGACATTCGTGGGTTCCGAACTTGACCGGTAAATACATTACTTACACCATTGAGTGAAATGATCATGATCATAGGGAAACTGGACGTAAAGTTCTATTCTCCCCTCCACTTGCTGTCTTATCTGTGACTCAAGGGACAGGTTGGTCGAGAGCAAGGTATGGTCATCGTTTTCCTACAAAGGTGATGCCGCTGACCATTGTTCCGAGTTAGCTACTTGCATGCTTGTTCGACGCTCGAGGAATTTCTCATTTCATGACTTTCGCTCGTCACAGTCTAAGATCTACTTCCAGTCCCACGAGTGCTGAGCAGGAGTTCGCGACGTTCGCAGTACAATGCAGCTCAGGTGTGCTTATATCTGTCTTCGAAGTTTATAATTGGAATGACACCCCCATGTTCGTAGTCGCCTCACTTACATTTCTGGCCTGGGATATACTCATTACATTTGACGACGAAGTATGTAAACGATGACCAGCTACCCTTTTCATGAGCGCTTAATCCTATTTTGAAGGTCAAATTAATTTGGCCGTGAGTATTGCAGGATACCACCTTTCAATATTAGTCCTGACAATCTATGAAAATCTTTCGCTAGGAGACCTTGGAATTTCTCAAAATACCTCTATTTTTTCGCGCGATATTTCTCGTTTCTAGTTCAAATGTAAGTCACTAGCAAAAAAATTCAGATTGCGTTTTAACGAACAAATTCAGATCCACATTATTTATTGGGCAAAACTCCTGGCCACCAATGGGCTATTCCCCGCATGATTGCTACATCTGGCAAATATATCAAGCTTTAGCGTTAGGTGCCATCGTTGGATCAGTAGATATAATACTTATCGTCCGAGGTGCGTTCCTTTTATTACTAAAAATCCCCTTGAATGGACCATAAACAGTGGCTCATTGCCTAACTTATAGTCATCGCTTTATATCATGAAAACAAAATGATGCGCATATCGCTCATCGTCTTATATATTTTGGAGTTAGTTGGAATGGGAGTGGGCCTTGGACTGGGCATACCGGGGATTGAGTACGATGATGTTTGTATTGTAACGACTGTGTCTTGGTATTTATTTATTTATGGGTACGAGTATCTTTCCTCTCTCTCAATTTTAGATTTTACCATTACTCTTTAGGGGAGCAGCTGCGGCCTTTCAGGTCGTTCTTTTCGTTCTTACTATGTGGAAATTTCTGAAGGTACTACGAATGGGTTGGGGAGATGTGCCGCTACTCTCATTGTTAATGAGGGACGGAACTTGGGCGTTTTTCTTACTAACAGGTATGCCGATTTTTATTTTAGGTAACTGGCACTAAAAATGGGATAAGCTGCGTATATAGGGCAAGGGTCTCTCTATGGACTGAACACAACAAATTTAGCCGATGTCATGTATGGGTAAGAATCATGTTCCTTCACCATCTATGGTGTTCTGATGAGCCTCTTCTTATAGATGGATACTCACAGCCTTCTCATTTTCGGTTAGTTCTCTTCCCGACCACGATATGCAACAGATCGATTTTAATTTGGACCTATAGGGCTACCGCGTTCTTCTCAACCTCGTCCGCTTCGGCCTTGCGGAACAAAAATCTAGCAATGGCGACCCTACGAATACACGCATAGAATTCACAACCCAGATATTCAACATCACAGAGAACCAAGCTATCAGTGACCCACAATCCACGGAGCTATCAACCCTACATCTCTCATCTACAAATCACGCACAATCTTCTTCTAGCTCTCGACGCAATGAATGAGTACGTAATCAACGATCTAAAATCACACGAAAATTCACTTCGACATATTTTTTCTCAATGAAAAGCTCTTGAGCTATCGAACGAATCGATTACCACCCCAAATCTTTACATAGTGAGTTAATATTGGAGACCTACTCTAGTGATGTCAATGTGGACTGCTTAGTCGCCCAGGAAAATCGCCTTTTTTGAGAACAGCTTGGTTACTGCTTATATCGAGAGGGTCAATTTCACGGAATCGATATCACTGCAGTAGAGAGTAATTGCCGCGTCGAAGTCAAGAACATTGTGTATTTGAATTTCCCCACTTTAGGTTCGGTGGCGGTGGTAACGTTGGAACCATTTCCCCCCTAATCTACAAGCCTGCATTACAAGTTAAACCTCTAAACGCCTTGAACAACGGCCACCATCAACAGGTATGACCGATATCCATCGCTCTCCGCTGACCAAAAGCAGTCTCACCGAATACAAGAATATTATGCGTGCCCGGCCCTGCGGGTTAACTATTCTTTTTGCCAATAGGCAATCGGAGAAGAATTGGATGAAATATGGCCGACCGAAGATTCGACATCAAATCTAGCCAATGGTGAGAAAAAATCGATCCGCGCCTTAGGTACCGCAAAGAGCAGTAATAAATTCAACCACATCAAGCTTTCTAAAAGGGATAGTTCAGTTGTAGTAGGGCTCTGCGACATGCGCGTACAGGATGTAAGGCAATGCAGTTTCCGGGAAAAGCCACTCTGACTGTTCACCGTGCGAGAGGAACAGAGATACGGTCGGACAATTTGTTGTTTCCCTGAAGATAAGCGGAAACGCAATCTTCCTGACGCGCGAACAAGTAGAGGAGAAATACAGTAGGGGAAGGTTCCCTGGCCTACCTGATGTTGCGAAAGACGGCTACGGGCCTGCCACTTTACCTTTGATGTGATAGTATATTCCTCTGGCCACGCCACCAGGTTTCCTCAAAGGCTCTAAATCGGCCGAACGATTGCTCCACCAGGTCGAGTCCAGGTCTAGTTCAGCTCAGCTCCATCGGTTCTTCTTCCCGTCTTTTTGCGTTCAGCTTTCACGATATCACTGGAACATTGTGCAATTTCACTACAAGTGGTTGTTTCCGGTACATACCCACTGGACTTCTATCACCTCATCGATAATCATTACGGGATGGAATGATCGTAGAGTCATATTCTATCCTATATTTATCGACGGATTCTGGGCATAATGGACAAGAAGCACGCGAATTGGAAGGCGTGGTGAGGCGTGGTGAGGCGTGGTGAGACTCCCTCACCACCGCCTTCTTATGTGACTAAAATTGCAAATTAGGAATACACGGGTTCGCGCGCAGCACTCAAGGTGCCATTAAAGCGCTGTTTGAACGTGAGGGCCTGATTCCTTCAACTCAAACCGAGGAAAAGCTACGTCCCCAGCCACACCCACTACCTCGATAATATCTCAGCTCCTCTCAAACCGATATTGAACATGACCGAAATCAAAGAGCCTGTGATTAACGAACCTGTGTATAGACTTCAGCTTCTTCCAAGACCCACTCATCCGAATGTTATCTTATTCGGAGAGACTGGGTCCGGAAAGAGCTCGATAGTCAACATGCTCGCGCAATCCGACCGCGCCAACACTTCCAGCAGCGCGAAGGGTTGCACATTTTCCACCGAACCTTATTTGACCGACATACTTGGTACGCAATTCAAAATCTGGGACACAGCTGGGCTCAACGAGGGCGAGGGTGGAACCATACCCCCAAAAGAGGCTGTCATACAGCTTCTCCGGCTTTTGAAGCAACTCGATACGGGCGTGAGCCTCCTCGTTTTTTGCATGCGCGCTCCCAGGATCAAGGAGAACCTGCAGAGGAACTGGCACTTCTTCTACGAAGTCATGTGCAAGCGCAAGGTACCTATAGTTCTTGCCATCACCGGGCTCGAGAACGAGGAGTCCGAAATGGACGATTGGTGGATAAAAAACAAGGGGACGTTCCAAAATCTCGGCATTATCCCCAATGGCATTGCCTGCATAACCGCCATACGGGGTAGGAAGCAGCGGTTTCGGGACTCAGAGGGGAGGGAAGTGCATGTTTTTGACGACGTGTACAGAGAGTCGAAGAACAAGCTCGGAAAAGCAATCAAGATGCACTGCCTCGCGGAACCATGGAAGGTGGAGCCCACAGAATGGTTCAAGCACATCGTCGAAGTGACTTACGAGACCGATTGCTTTGGCAGGGTCACTGCCGAACATAAAACATTCAGCACCATCGCCGGTTCCGCGATTCAGGCATTGGCGAAGGCGTTGTTGATCTCACAGAAGGAAGCAGAGGATATGGGAAAGACGCTCGAACAATTCTGATAGCTGAGTGAGTAGAAATCTGATCTGCATATACTTAGTCCGCGTCGTTGATACAGAACTTGTTACGTATGCGCTGAATATTTTGTTTTGTGAATCGTGATTGTAATCGAGTGAATTCTGGTGTTCATTATACTCATCACATGCCACATAGCATACTCACCGGCGAATTGAGTATTCCAGAGTCAGATCCGGATTATGGTACGAGAAGCTGAGCGAGGCGAGGCCGGGCAGCCCTGGCAGTGAAAAAGTATTTACGATATCGTCCCGTGTGCCAGCGGTGGACGCCCATCCAGAAGGTATGTCACGCAGAGATCGCGCAGGTGTGCAAAGTTCTTGAGAGAGATTCCTACTGGGGATCAAGATCAAATATAGTTCAATTGCAATGAGGCGTTCATGAGAGCCCTGGGTCGTGAAATTTTGGAAAAGTACACATCCAGTATTCCTGATCTGTACCTTGAAAATAGATCTTTCCCATTTTTCAACCCACCCTCCTCAAAGAATCTTCGACACCAGTCAATTCCAAACACAAGTACAAGTACAAGTACATACACATACACTGCACAGTCTGCTCCTCTCCTACCACCCCAAATTCAAAGTTCAAAACACCGTCCCATCACTAACGATCTCAATCGGCGGCCCGCCCGTCTCAGGCCTCTTCAGCTTCGCAATCTCCCTGCCGCCCTTCCACGTCGCGCCCTCCAGCACCTGCGCAAGAGTCAGCTGCTCCGCCGTGAGCCCGAGCTCCTTGCGGATCGCGTCGGCGATGCGGTCGCTACACAGCATCAGTATCAGTATCCGTTCAGCATCGGATGAGGGGTACAGGGGTACAAGATGCAGGGTGCAGGGTACGGGGGTACAGAACAAATGGCAAAGGGGGGGCAAAGGGGGAGGGCAAGCGGAAGGCGGAAGGAGAGGAACGAGGAGAGGGACTCACAGCTCGATAACGGTCATGGCGCGCCACTCGACGATGGCGGGGTGCGAGGGCGGGACGCTGGGGAGGCCGGAGACGGGGTCGGTCGGGAGCAGCCCGGGCTTGAGCGTCAGCACGCCGAGGTCGACGAGGAGCCCGCCTGGGGGTGCGGAGGGTGCTCGTTAGCATTAGTGTGTCATGTAGTGAAGGATGGAAGGATGTGAGAATGAATGAATGCACAAATGCACGACTGCACGAATGACCAAATGCACGGATGCCCAAATGCTCGAACGCCCAAACGCCCAAATGCCGAAACACAAGCAAAAAAAAAAAAAAAAAAAAAAAAAAAACCACCCACCATTCCGATACTCCGGCAACCCCGTCAGATCCTCGAGGCCCTCCACCCTCCACCCAGCAACCTTCTGCAGCACCTCGACAATACTATAACTAATCCACCCCGTGAGCTTATGGAACGGGACCAAGTCGTCGCCCTCCTGCTGCCCGTCCTGCGCATGGGAGTGGGACTTGAGGACAGTGCACGGCCAGACGTCGCCGAGGGGCACGCCGGCGAGCGTGTGCCGGGACGGCCAGATGGGCGTGAGGCCCTCGATGAGCGCGTGCCAGAGCGCGGCGACGGGTACGACGCGCTGCGTGCCGACGAGTGTCGATTCGCCCTCGAGGAAGTCTGCGTAATTCGTAGACGCGAAGTTACCATTGATATATGTATGTGCTTGTAGTGGGGGTGAGCGGCGAAGGAAAGGACACGCACCGATGATGTTCCCCGGACGTCCGTCGGCGCCAAAGAACTGCGGGCTCGCTCTGAGCGCGGCGCTGAGGCGCGTGAGGAGCGCCGTGCGGCCTTCGAGGCCGACCATGGGGTTCGCCTCGGTGACCTGCATCGCCTCGCCCACGCGCTGCACAGTCACCTTTTCCAGTCCCGCCGCTACAATCGCAATCGCACACCCCATTCACTGTTTAGCGCACAGCACATCGCAAAAACGGCAGGACAGTGGAGACACGTACCATCAACACGATACGGCTGGCGCACAGGGTCGCCTGAAAAGAATCCCTCATCGAACATGTGCACGCTCGCGACGCCGAGGCCCTCCGAGCGCGCGAACGTCTGCCCTGACGAGGCTTCGTGGTAGGACCACTGGTTGCCTGCGCCTGCGTCGAGCAGGACGGACACGAGGAAGAGGTCGATGGTGCGGCGGAGCTCCTCGCGCGCGTCCAGGGGATCGTGCGCGGCATGCCATTTGGCGATGAGCGGCCGCACGCGGGCGACGCCGGCGTCGAGGTGGCGCCAGCGGCCGTGCGGCTCGATCTGTGGGTGATCAGTTTCGTGTGCCGTGTGCCATGTGTGGGTGTGTGTGTGTGTGTGCTTACAGAGGTAAAATCCGTGCCGTAATCGCGCTATCGGGATACACAAGCGTGAGAGCCATCAGGGGGATGAATGGCTAGAGAGCGCACGTTGATGATCTGGATGCAAAACGCAGCGACATCGGCCTCCTTGTCGGGGTGGTAGTCGAAAAAGGCGAGGTTGCCCTGTGTGGCGAGGGCGTGCACGCGGGCGCAGCGCTCGCGGATGGCGGGGAGGGTGCGCAGGTAGGCGGCTTTCTGCTCGAGGGGGATGGTGCCGGCGATGTTCATGTTGGCTGCGAGTGCATGCGGGGGACGCGAGGCTGTTCAAGGCAAGGCAAGCTCCGGCAGATTAGATTAGATTAGATGGATGGAAAGATGTTGAGCAGGGTGACGTACTACGATGATGGATCTAATTATAAAGAGTGCCTCGGTGCGTGTTACATAATCTGATGCTGACCAAGACACGCGTTTGTTTTCTTGCGAGTGTGCTTGACCTTGGCCCACACCAGCGTAATGGACATGACATTCGGGGGCAAATACCGGCTCGAGGAGGAGATAGCCAACGGGGGCTGTGGTGAGTCCCTCTGCGCCTGTTCTCCTATATACTCATACTGACCGTCGCGCACACAGGGACGGTGTTCCTCGGGGTACACACAGTGGCGGGCAAAGAGGTCGCCATCAAGCTGGAGCCCGCGCAGACGAGCAGGAACAACGCAAACAGCCCGCTGCGGCAAGAGTCGAAGATATACAAGACGCTGATGGGCGGGACGGGTGTGCCGTGGATCATGTGGTCGGGGCGGCAGGGGGACTACAACGTCATGGTCATTGATCTCC
Organism: Sphagnurus paluster; assembly: GCA_018282025.1. Classification (NCBI taxonomy): domain Eukaryota; kingdom Fungi; phylum Basidiomycota; class Agaricomycetes; order Agaricales; family Lyophyllaceae; genus Sphagnurus; species Sphagnurus paluster. The sequence continues at coordinate 19,877 of JABCKI010000116.1, read as the reverse complement.
TGGGCCCGTCCCTCGAGGACCTCTTCAAGACCTGCAACCGCCATTTCTCCCTCAAAACAGTCCTCCTCCTCGCTGATCAGCTCGTCAGTCGTCTTTGCTCTTTCCCACACTACCACCCCTGACCTCCTTGCAGATATCCCGCATCGAGTTCATCCACTCCCACTCCCTCGTCCACCGCGACATCAAGCCCGCCAACTTTGTCATCGGCACAGGCAAGGCCGCCCACATCGTCAACGTCATCGACTTTGGCCTCGCCAAAAAATTCCGCGACCTCCGCACCTCCAACCACATCCCCTACAAGCAGGACGACTACCACGGCGTCGGCACCTCGCTCTTCGCCGCCATCAACACCCACCTCGGCATCGGTACGTCCCGCAATTCCATTCCATTCCATCTGTCCATCTCACGTGCACCCCGCAGAATCCTCACGCCGCGACGACCTCGAATCCCTCGCCTACATGCTCATCTACTTCCTGCGCGGCACCCTCCCCTGGCGCAAACTCCGCGCACCCCCACCACCCTCTCCCACCCCCTCTCCTCTCCCCCACCCGCACCCCTCCCAACCCTCCCCATCCAACCCACACCCACACCACGCCTACAACCCCATCTCCGCAACCTGGGACCTCATCCGCGACGCCAAGCTCGACGCCGAACCCCACCTCACCGCCGGGCTCCCGCCCGAGTTCGACGTCCTCTTCCGCTACGCCCGCGCGCTCCAGTTCGACGACCTCCCCGACTACGCGGGGCTGCGCCGCCTCTTCCGCGGCCTCGCCGAGCGCGTCGGCGTCGAGTACGATGGCGTCTTTGACTGGAGCGTGCCCCCTGCCTCTTCTGCGTCTGCCACCACCGACTCGGCGGAGGGTGCGCCTACGGGTATAGGCCCCGGGGGCCGCGCCGCGCATGGCGGGCGCACGGTGAGCGAGAGCCATAAAGGCGGCCGGTTCTGTGAGGCGTGCCGCAAGCGCAAGATGGGCGTTACGGGGCGCCAGGAGTGGCGATAGTGGTGTTTGCACCGGGGATGGGACGGGGATGGGCAGGGCCCGCTCGGCGGTGTGTACTACCCCTGCCTGTTGGCCCTGGGCACGCTTTTGGGTTAGCACTGCTCCTTGATCGGCGGTTGGGTGTCCCGTGTCCTGGCCGAGGCTTTTGGACTCGGTGCTTGGTGCTCCCGGGTTGGCCCCGGCCCCGTTATTACGGCACCTGTCTACCTGTTGTCTTTCCTGCGGTGCATCCAACGTCCCCGTGCAGGGGCTTCGGTGTGGCGGGATATTTATGTGCGTCCTGCTGTGCGCCTGTACACTTCATTTCTAACATCATGTTCACCACAGCTTATACAGTAATATATATCATCACCCACCGCCAACCCGTCGTCCTCCTGCACCGTGCACCGTGCCACGTGCCACGCTAGCCGCTGCTGTATCCCGTTTCGTATTCGTATTCGTATAAATCAACCGCATGTACCAGTACCTGTTTTTTTTTTTTTTGTTTGCATCTTCTTGGCTTTTTCTTTGCGGCTTTTTTTGCAGTGCTGCTTTAGCGTTGGATTTACACTATATCACTATATTCTGCTTTTACTAGTGCCATTCACATCCACATCCACATCCACGTCCTCGTCCTCGTCCCACCTCATTTGATCCCCAGTCCCCAGCACGCCCCCATACTCACTTCTCACTTCGCACTTCGCAATTTCATGTTCCCAACGTTTTATCGTTGTTTCTGCTTCGACGGCTTTCGAACTCTTGCTTCATTTCACCCTTCCACTCAAGTCTCAAGACGATGACAATGTATTTGCATAGATCGTGCTGCTGTGTAATGTATTTCGAACTGTAGGCCTGCTGAGCTGATGGAAATAGATCGCTGCACAGGGGTATCAATGTTCAGACCGAGGCAGCTATCGTGCGGACAAAAATTGTGCAGCAGGGCTTTGAGTAAATCTCTTGGATCTGATATACGTATGATAACTGTACATTTCATACTCTCATACTTAGACTGTATACGTATGATAACCCTACATTTCATACTCTCATACTTAGACTGTCCAAAGCGAAGCGCAGGCGCGCTATCCAACACCACCCGCCTCCCGGGTCAAACCCCGCCGCACCCGCCCCGTACCCACGCTCGTTGCTCACAACCCTCACACCGTCCCTCACGAAATCACAGCACCAATGCGTGTGCCCAAACATCCACACCCGCACGCCACCGCCCCAACACGCCCGGCCCACCGTCTCCGTCGCAAACGCCGAGCGCATCGGGTCCCCGTCGTCCTCTCCGTCCCGTTCCTCTCCTTCCCCCGGCTCCCCCCCCACCCTCCTTCCCTACACCCGCACCACGGCCACAGCCACGCGCACGGTACCTCGGATCCCCCGTCCCCCCCCAACGTCGGCGCATGATGCGCAAGCACCACCACGCGCCTCCCAGGCTCCTCCCTCCCCATCTCACCCACGCCGCGTCCTGTGCGTGCAGCGCAAGGTACCTCTCCGGCCCGAAGCGCGCGATGCGCCGGAAGTCGGCCAGCGCCCAGCGCAGGATGTCGAGGTCGCCCGGGGCGAGGCGCGACCAGAGCGTGCACCCGAGGATCGTGAGGTGCGGGGAGAGGTCGTACCGCGTGCGGCGGTTGAGCAGGACGAAGCGGCCGAGACCTGGGGACGGTGACGCGCTGGCGCCGCTGCCGTTGTGTTCTTCCGCGAATTCGGCGAGCTTCTGGTTCGACTCTTCCTATATACTACAGACGCGCGTGGGACACTTTAAAAAAATCCCCCTGGGAAAGGAAAAGACGGAGAGGGGTACGCACCGGCGAGGACCAATACGGCTCGGGCTCGTGGTTCCCAGGGACGTACAGCACGGTCTTGAAGCGCGCGAGCTGGGCGCGCAGCCAGTCGAACAGGCGCGTCAGCCTGATGTCGCCCAGCAGCGCGAGCGTGTCGGCGCGTGCGGGGAAGTCGAACTCGTACAGCCCGTCGCCTCCGCCGTCGCCGCTGCCGCCTTTGGTGGGCGTGCGCTCGATCTCGAGGTGGAGGTCGCTTAGGAGCTGGATGTGGACGGTGCCAGTGCTATCTGCCGCGGCTGTGGTGATCGGGGTTTCTAGCGCGGTCTGCATCTTCTGGGCCTGTGCTCTGTATGTGGTTCTGCTATGTGAAAGCCGCGTTATTTAGGAAGATGGTGGCGCAACATGACTCGTCTTAACTGCCAGGATGTTCCGAATCACAAGTTGGGTCAGGGGTCGGCAACGGACTATGGGCACGATATTGATCGGTCGCTTCAAGGCTCGCCTACTGTCTGAGTTAATGAATTAATATTTGGAAAGTGAATTAGGGCTTGCATACTTACCTGGGTCACCGTAAGCCAACCTGAAGGAGGCTCTTCAAGTTCCAGGTGTGGCGTATGATCGGAAAGTGGCGGCGCGCATTTTCCGGCGGAGTCCCAACATCGTTGACCAAAAACTTTGCTTGGCCCTCTCACATGTGAGCCTGACTCTGCAGCTCATGTTCGTGTTTTGCTCATCTACATATTGAGGAAGAGATTGTCGAGGCTTAGTACCGGCTCCGACACCGTTTGGATGGTGGGTATCTCATCGCGGCCTTGACTTGGAGATACTAGCCCTAGTGCTAGAGTTGGATGTCTGCCACCAGCCACCCACCGAACCACCCATCCAGACCAAGCGAGCACACGAACAATCTCCGGGTCATTAAACGACAACCATCCCGAGATGACTTGGTCATGAAAGACGAATATATACGATGCGTCCTCATAACTAGTAGACTCAGCGATCCGGAGATCCCAGCCTCCGGAAAACACCCATGCCTTAAACATCGTCTGGTTCTATCAAGTCGTCTTTCACCGGCGATCGTATCAGCCTCTAGGTGGGATATCATCAAAGCCTGGTTAGACTGCCACACCGGTGGGCCATTCCTCCACCGTCACGATCTCGTTCACTGAAAACTCACCCCAACAGCACACTCGCTATACCCATGCGGAACAACACCTCCACCAATACGCTTGCGCAATCTCATGTGGGATGCAGCCCACCACCGGGGCGTGCTCCTCGACTTTGACTTGGACCTTGGGGACCCCGACCCACACGCTCCAAGCTTGAACGAGTCGCCGTCGGTGTTCGGGCGGGCGTCGATGGTCACCGATCTGCTGGACTGCAAGGAACTGTGCGAGAACAGGAGCACTCGGGTGGTGCGAGACGCGGCTGACCCGTACATCTGGATGCTTGTGTCGTACTACTTGGATATCAATCATGACGGAGACGGAGTGTTGCAGTCGACCAAGGAGGCTATAGCGCCCATGGTGCGTCTCTGATACGAGCAGCATTGCGGAGGTGCTTAGTCCGTAGGTACTAGAAAATAAAAAGTACTTCATCAGCTACCCCTCGTCAGTATGTATATGCGAAAACACTCACCAATGGTTCTTAGAATCAAAATCTCCGTCCAGCGAGATGAACAAAATCGTGTAATCGCTCATAAACTTCGAAAAGCGTGCGCACGGATTGAGCTTCGTGTTCTCTATGCTGACGGCCGGTGCAAGTGGTAGACAAGGGTTCCAAACAAGACCTTCTCGTTGAGGTCGATGATGGCGTTTGCGTGTACCAGAGACGTAGCATTCCGTGCTGAAGGTGCTGGGGATGAGCGGATAAAGTTGCACTGGGCGTTGAGCTGGCGGCTGTGATGGTGGCAGGCAAGGTCAGGTCGGTAGTGGATCGGGGGCCCAGGATCATCGCTCAGGGCGAGAGGAGAGGGCAACGGCGGGACCATGAGAGAGAGGATAGGGAATGTAGATGGAGAGGCAAAACGTCAACACATCATAAGAGCAAAGGCACCGTACGCTGGGCACTGGGCAGACACCATGCATGAGATCCAGTTGACTCTAGTACTCATGAGCTGGTTCTTCCTATGCCAAGGGAAAGCAATCGTGGATGCTCTCCCTTTTATACTCATTGGCGCACTGGGGGAGGCTGGCAGGGGCGATTTCTTGACCACGGGCTGTAGGACACAGCATTCACGGCTTGAGTTTGGTCCATCTGTGCGCGAATATGGAGAAGAATAGAGAGGTGCCTTAACTGTTACTCATACTCAGGCAGGTCGAGAGCGTAGGCGCAGACAGGAGGTGAGTATGTGTGCACGAGAGGACACCGGCGAATGTGTGAGTGTGAGCGACAGCGGAAAACCGTAATTGCAGTTCTGCGCCACCACAACGCCGGACTTCAAATTTTCTTTACTGGGACTCCGAATCGTCAGCTGGGCTCTGAGAAAATGTTTCAGATTTATGGCTCTCAGCAGCGCCATCATGAGCCTTGATTTGTTGCACCATGGCGAGTTATACGCCATCTGTGTTCATCTCTGGTCAACACTGGACCCCAAAGACGACCAACATAAACCGCGAAACCTTGCCCTGCTGCCCTTCTCCTCTACTTGCTCACGCGTCAGGAAGATTGCGCTTCCACTTATCTTCAGGGAAGCAACCAACTGTCCCACCATAACTGTGTTTCGCGCACGCGGACAGTGCCTGTTCCCGGACACCGCATGGCCTTACATCCTGTACGCGTATGTCATAGAGCCCTACTAGAACTGAAATATCTTTAGAAAACTGGATGTGACCGACTTTATTCAACTTGGCAAAAATAAAACATCTTTACAGGTGGCCAGCGTCGAGCCCGTACTCCGACACTTGTACAACCTCAATTATCTGTCGTTGTCTTTTGAAACCCCACCAAAGGAATCATTTCTACTCGCCGCATCTGATCTTCCTCACTTCGCTACTCTGGAGCTCCGTCATGCGCGACTTGATGGTCCCCCTTTGGTCCACGCGTTTTCGCGGTTGGTGCATCTGACTACCCTCATCATGACCGTCAGCGAAAAAAGGCCTTCAGACCTAGACATTCTGGAGCAATACCGCAATGTGGAAGAAATTCTAAAAGTCTTGGCTCCGATCCTTTTGAAATTGGAGATTGCAGGCGACCTAGTCGAATTCCACATGTTTACAGCTATTCAGTGGCCCCGCCTGCGCTCCCTCCAGTTCGCCAACCACATGCCCTATCGGGATATCATTCCTATGCCGCAGGTGGTCTCAAAAATGCCTCTCCTAGAGACCCTCGGGTACAACTTTCACACCAGCGCGGAAAGCCGTGACCCAGAAATTCTCTGTTACGAACGCGGGGCGAGCGAAACTGCCCACTGCGCCAGCCTCCGATCTGTCGTCCCTGACCTCAAATCTTTGTCGATATCCAACGTCAAAGCAGACGACACGATAATCGAGCAGCTTCCGGAAGGCCTGGAAACTCTACGAGTTTCTGCGCTGCGAGATCCATGTCGCGAAGCACGGATGTCGTTACACGGTGGAGGGAAGTGTTGCCAATATAACCCATTGGATCGGTTTGAGGCCTTGCGTTGGATCGAAGCGGCGTCAAAGTTATCAAGCCTCCAGGAGCTCGCTTTGGCTTTGAAAGAGCCACCGTCTCCAACCCTGCTTGCTGAGGTCGTATCGGCATGCCCGCAGCTCAGAGTCCTCGAGCTACAGCAAGCAAGGTTCGAAAAAAGTAACAATAAATCTCTTTACACTTTGGTGAATCATGTGGACTCTGTTTTTGGATCCGCGCTTGCTCACCCCTTGAACTCGCAGGAATCCCTAGTCGAGCCTCTCAAGAACCTCAGACACCTGCGCGATCTTCGCATCACCATCGGATTGGGCATCCACAATCCGCCAGCGCTGCGTCGCGGTACATGGAATTATCCCGACATCACCAGTTGGCACGATATCATGAACATGGGCCACTTTTTTGCTGCCAGGCTGCCCAGCCTGACCTCGCTCAGCTTCTCGTACCACAATCCAGGTCTGCAATACTCAATTCGCCGGCATTCTATGTGGAAAAGGATGAGTATAAATCGTGGAGACGCTGGGAAACCGCCGTATGCGCTATTTGATAGGTTTCTTTAAAATTATGCCGCCGATGTAGAAATTTGCTCTCAACTTTTGTACATATGGTATTGATTAATAAAAATGCTCCGCCGCAAGTGGAGCAGGTAAATGACAGTGACCGGCTAGAATTGGTATATCCGTGTGACCGAAAAATTGAACGTACGGTACAGTCATCCGAACAGGCTCTTCTTTTGCTGGTTGTATCTTTAATACCTATGGGTATCGATGCTGGGAGGTAGCAAATGGATGGCCATGTTCAGTGTCTGCACTCAGGCAAGTAGGTCTCGAAACAGCCTTCCACTTATCGTTGACATTCGCGACCAGGTGTACGCACTGACCATTGGCTGGATATCATACATCCGAAATGATTGATTGCGGATTAAATTGTACACGTGGCGAGAGGTGCATTGGAATGATTGAACTTTGTAGCCAAGACTAAGTTGGTACGCGTCCTTCGTAGACAGGTGTGTGTTGGATCCAGTAAACGAGGTTCTCAGCAGTGCCAACAGGTTCACCGCAATTGTTGATGTGAAGGTCTCATCCTGCTATAACAGGCGCTCGAGGGTGGGTCGCGAAAACCGTTTTCCAAGCGACCCGGCGCGTCGCAAGGCGTTGGGTACAGATATAATTTGAATGCGCCATGCAAGCACAGGGTACTTTGAGGGGATTATTTGCTCTTTCATTCTAAGCAGGGCCGAGTAAGTACACCCCAGGGGAATTAATATTAAAAAAGTATTCAAATACGACGCTGAGCCGCCTTCCTCAGCACATCCCTGCGGAGGCTCTTCCTGCCCTCATTGATGTCCTCCATCTGCGCACGTGCACGGTCCTCAGGCATACGCGCGCGCTGCGTGTCCGTCCTGATGCGCGGCCGGCGCTCGACGTACCACTCCCACGCGAACCGTACTACCTCGCCGTCTGCGTCGTACGGCGTCGGGATCTCGGAGTACCCGGGCCGCGCGGTGGGGTGGCGCACGTAGATGGCAGAGCACGTCGTGAAGCACGGCTCGATATATGCGGGGATGAACAGCCACGGCGAGGCGAAGTGCGGGAGGTAGAACGGCGTAAGTCCGACGTCGGTCTTGGAGGGCTGGGTTTCTTCTGCGGGAGCTTCAGTGGCGGCGCCCTCCTTCGCTAGGTGTGCGTCGATAATGGCTTGTTCAGCAGGAGTAGGCTGTGCTGGGTCGGGCTCTGCAGCTTTGGTAGCGGCTGCTTTCTTGGCCTCCTTGGCTTCCTTTTTCTTCACCATCTCGTCATAGCCATTGACGTCGTACCACGAGTCCCCGTTTGGTGGCTTGAAGAAACGAATAGCATCCGGGTTCACAGATACCATGTCGCCCGGTGCCAACCGCGTATTCGCATTTTGGTGCTGCACAGTCTTAGCACCTTGAAACGAGAAACATAAAATACAAAAACACACCTTGACGCCGTTGAGCATCACGTCCCCGTGTATGACGAGTCTCCGCGCCTCATAAATGCTATGTGCAAAACAGCACCGGAATAGGAACACGTCTATCCTGCGCTCGACCTCCGCAAACATCAAACTGCCAACGGGGGCCATGCCCTTCTTCTCCTCCTCCCGCGCGAGGTCCTGCTCCTTTTTCTTGCGCAGTGCAAACTCCTCGAGCGAGGCCTTGTCGTCGCCGAGCACCTTGCGCTTGGGGCGCACATCTGGGAGCGTCTCGGGCAGGTACCAGCGCTTGAATATCTTCTCATTGATGAAGTCCCCGTGATATGCACGCACAACGGCCTTGGACTTCCAGCGCTGCTGGAACAGCGTTGAGTTTGCACTTTTAAATGTGATTTCACGTCGTTTGGGCCCGGCGGTGCGTGCGTACAGGTTGAATAGGTTTTTGGGCGTCCAGCTCTGTCGGGGCTGCGTTTAGTAAAGGTGTCGCGTGTGGAACAGGTGTCAGGAAGCGCACCATTCGAGGCAGGGCCCGTTTTATGCTGAATACACCGGCGTCACGCATGGCGAAGGGCTACCGCGCGGCAGCAGAGGTCGTGAAGTCGGAGAGGAATTGACGGAAGAGTGGCCAGTGCACTGGGAAACTTTGAATTTCCCGAGCGTGAGAATATCTTACCATAATTATTATCGCAGTCCTGACGCCGTATGCATCTCACGCCCTCACGACACTTATATCACACTTGAATATATTTATTTCCATCATATCATTCTACGAAGCCCATGAACATTGGCCGTTGTACTGAGGAACCATCCCCCGTTCGATCACAACATCCACCTACTCACACAAGATCCCCGTCGAAGGCACCACCATGCACGGTTGTCAGATGCTCGTATGTCTGTTCTCCAGTGGAGAAAGATTGTAGACAAACCCAGCACATCGAGACGCCACAACGTGTGCAATGCATATTGTTGCACCCCTCGGCCTTCTGAATCCAGACCATACATCCCGGGCACCGCTTGATATTATTACTGGCCGCCCACTCGTCGTCCAGTTTCTCATCCTGCTCTTTCCGAACCCGGCGCTCCTCGCACGTCATGCCCTCATGCGCTTCCTCATGGCACGCCGAACAGACCTCTGCGAAGCAGGACGGGCACTTGAGCTTGCGCATACCATCCTTGGTTACGCGATACACTTGGGTGCAGTCCGGGGTGGTGCAGTATTTGTAATCCTGCGTGTGCTGCTCGAGATACGACGAGAAGGCAAGGGAAACAAGCTCTTCGAATTGCTGGGGAAGCAGGAATTTCTGGATGACCGGGATCGCAACCGGAACTTTGCACCGGTCTTCGTCGCCCATGCATACCAGTGGGAATACTCTGGTCTCGGCGGCTGAGGTGAGGTAGTGCCGGATACAGGCGGTGCAGTACACGTGCTTGCACCCGAGCTTGAAGGGATGGGAGACGACATCGTAGCAGATGGGACAAACATCGTTCCTTGTGCCTCCGTCATGCACATCCAGGTGTTGTAGCGATTGCTCCATGATGGTGTCCAAAGCATGTCTAGCTTCCTCTCCCCCACGGATGGTGAGTTTGCACGGTTTAGATGCCAATTCGAGTGTCACCGAGTCTTCGCCAATGACCTCCTTCAACGCTGCCAGCCCTTTACGGACAAAATAGCCGACCGACTGTCTTTTCAGCATGACCGTCGTTTCCAGCTGCGCAAGACGTGCTACCTCGTCCTTAATCATTTGTCGAGCGAGCTCTTTAGCTCTCTCCGGACCGTATAGCTTCAGCGCCTGGGTCTTGAAGTCGCCGCGAACAAAAGCGCCCGTCTCTGAGAACACCTCCGCCAGGAAAGCCCTTCCTTGCGGCCAGAGGAACGACCGGTGCCAGTATGTAGCGTCAAGCTTCTCCCCTGCGAGCAACGTTTCGACTCTAACTTTCAGTGCCCCCACCACCTTTCTGTCATCACCAGACAATCGAACGCGCACAATTCTCCGATCCTCAACGCGATTGATATGGATTCTCGGTCCCTTATCCTCAGCGTTTGCGAGCGATTCCCAAAGCTGTTTCTGCGCTTCAAACTGTTCTAAGGGGACTGTGCTGATGAAGTGGAGAGGCGGCGGGAGGAACATTCGCATTTTCGGGGAATCAGACCTGAACCGTTTGTCTTCAAGGGATATTCGAGCAGCGTTAGCCTGATCCCAGCACTCGAAGCATGCTCGGACGGACACAATGCCATCAAGGTCCCGGTCCCGGTCGATTGTAAATGTTCTCAGCCCATTATTGGGGAGAGCTTCTAGATGTTGTCGAAGGTCAGAAAGCATCACTTCCAGGTTATAGGTGTTCGACCTAATCGGCCGAACAAAAGCGGTGCCCGCCAAAGAAACGATAGTCTCAAGCGACGCATCGACAGGAAGTCCGACGATCTTCACGGATTCTGGGGTATAATACCGGAGTGCGGGGCCCACGGGTGGCTTGTTCATTTCGGCCTTGATTCTACGCCCATTGACGACCTTCTGGTCCAGATCGCGTACCCCTCTGTGCGCCTCGACGATGCTGGGGTATTTCGCGATCATCGAGGCGCAAGGTAAAGTCCACGTAACGATCAGGGTATCAGCTTGTCGCGCAGAGGATTCACCCATGGCGTTCACAGAGGTGTTCTCGCCGACGTCGAAGCGCAGTGTCGCATCCCTGAATTCGATTCCGTTGAGGCCGATAGCAATAGCTCGTCCCTCATCAGCGCTAGTGAGGACTTTAGCCTCAAGACGCTTTCCGTTCGTGGGGCGGACAGATAGGATATGAATGTCCTCGCTATTCATCCCCTGTGCGGTGAAGAGTTGTATAATCTCGGGGACTTTTGTGTCGAGAGGGAGATTGTGGATGGTAAGACGGCAGGAGTCAAAGCCGCTGACGACGCCTCGAACCTCGAGACCTGCACCGCAAGTGATAAGTGTGGACCCAAAGACGATATGCTGGCTCGTGACTGCGGCATCATATCTAATGCGACGGGCCTCTCCTTCGGCAAGCTGGGTCTGACGCGCTGCCTCTTCTCTTGCTCGAGCCTCACGTCGCCGGGCGGCCTCCTTTTCTGCTTCTAGCTTCTTGGTTCGAGCCGCTTCTTCAGCAGCCAGGCGGACCCGTTCTCGCTCTGCATCCCGAGCACGCTTGACGGCCTTCATTTGCGCTGCTTTGCGCATCCTAGCAGTCAAGTCCTTCTGGGCATTTTGGATAGCTAGAAGTCGTTCGGCCTCCTGTACTTGTCGTTCAGCTGCCTCCTGTAATATACGTTCCTTTTGCGCAGCCCTTCGTTGCTCTGCCTCGATGGCAGCTAAACGAAAGTGTTCAAATATAATCAGTTGTTCGGCTATACGCGCCGATTCTATTGCGAGCAGTTGTGCTGCATCAGGTTGTGGTTGCAATGGTCGATTTGCAGCTATTGCAACGTGGTTTTGTAGACCCAGCGCAGCTTGCAGGGCAGAAACGTTGCTATTTCCGCTTATGTCGTTCTGCAAGAGATGTGATATAAGTATTGGGGTGGCAAAGGAAAATGAAATGGTACATGTCGCGAAGGAATAATGTCATGACGGTACCAGCATTCATCGCCTCGAGAGCATTTCCCAGCCTCCCAATCGAAGCATGGATTTTTCTTCTTAAAGGTGGAATATGATCGCTGAGATGTCAAGGGACCAGGACTATTTGTTGAAGAGAGATTTAGTGTTTATCAGATCGACATCCTCCAGCTAACGAACCTGGAACTCTGCGCTGACTCAGTCGCGCTATACCCACCAATGGAATTTTCCCCGTCGCGCTTTCTTCCATGCACATCATGCTTTCTTTCATTTGGATTCTTTTCGAAAAATCAGAAAAAGGATCTCAACTGTAACGAGTTGCGAGATCAGAGTTAACCCACAGGCATTCCCACATCACCTCGTTCAGGTACTTTGTGTACGAATCTACAGCCTCGACCGTAGCGACAATGTCCAAGAAGGAAGTTCCGACACACGATAGCGCTCTTGGGAGGTTGAGCCGCAGACCGTTGGGCGTTCGCTCCTTTAGTTGCACCGCTGACCTCCGATTGAGCAGCTGGCGCTGTAGCCAGCTCGTGCGAGCTTGCTACACTACGAGGGCTAGCCATGCTCATAATGAAAGAGCGCTAATAGAGCCTCGTGGCACGGAAAGCTGGAATATACCGTCTAGCATCGACAAAAGGTTGAAGAAAAGGAGTGGTGATTACATCATTGGCTGTAGCGACTCCCAATCCACTATGTCAGAAACTTGAAGTTGCTCCTCATGCTATTGAATAGTGAATTTATTGCAATATCCCCTTAAATCATTCTTCCCCGCAAAAGATATAAATATAAAAATTAGCTTTACTTCAGTTTCGAGAACATCTCCCTCGAAAGTTCCAGCGTTGAAATCTCTGCCTCTAGTGTCTTACGCTACCAGCAAAAAAGGAACATGAAAGTTAGTATCCACCCAAGTAGAACATCCCAAAGCGGAGGTTCACAAGAAAAACAGACGTACTTTATCCTCGTTTGCAAGCCGCACATTCTCCGGCACAGTCTCAGCGTAGTCGGCCTGTGACTCCACCTTCGTGATTTTCGAGAGATTTAACCGCGCCAGGTCAAGCTTCTTGTCCGCCTTGCCGATCTCAACGTCCAGGTCTACGAGTCCCTGTTGGCCATAGGAACCCACGTCGTCAGAATCATGCTGAGCGAAACGAAAGAAAATAGCGTACCCGCACAAGTGTGTGTACCGCTATAGAGGGCGAAACGACGGCGCCACCACATCCCGCGGGAATCTCGCTCAGGTCACGCACGACTTTGGCGCTTTTACAACCTTTAGTGAGCGCCACAATCGTCGGGAGTTGTGATTCGAATAGTGCTGCTTCGGCGTCGTTCTGGATATGCAAGAAGACTATATGGAAGAAAATGCATGTTAACATTAACATTTAAACAAAAAGTGTGGCACGCACGTTGGATATCACTTTGCAGGTTGTATGACGCAGCGAGCGAACGGCCAGTCTTGAGTGCCGAGAAGACTAAGTCGAAGCTCTTGTCCGCATCCTCAAACACGAACGCAGCATCCTAAGATCACGGTCAGGGCTCGACATCTAGTGCAGGTAACAGGGAAATGCAACGCACGTGGAGAGGGAATGCGGAGACCATGATGGATGGGGTAGCATCGTTGGGTCTCCGCGGGAGACGCTGCCACAGCTCCTCCGTGACAAATGGCATGAAGGGGTGAAGTAACCGCAGGCCATAGTCTAGACATGTATACAATGTTTCCTGTGCCGACCTGCGCGTCTCCAGAGGCGCAGCGTCGTCTGTCATGGGTTTCATCGCTTCCTATGATCGAAGCGCACAAATCAGAAGACAGGAAGGAGCAGAGTCAAGGTGAGGACCCACGATATACACATCGCAAAGTTCATAGAGCCAGAAGTTGTATGCTGCTGTGGTGGCGAGCATGAAGTTGCGCTCTGCGAGCTGGGTGTTGATCTCCGCCGCGGCAATATTGAGTTTGTGCAGGATCCATTTCTCAACCAGGCTCTCCCGGCCAGTAGGCTGCATGGTACAGATCATCAGTTACGAACTGAGAATAAGGATGTTGTTTCTGACCTTGGCCCTAGGTTCCGGCACGAAAGACTCATCCAGCTTAAGCATGGCAAACTTGGTCGCGTTGAAAATCTTGTTGCAGAACTTGCGGTAGCCCTCCACGCGCAGGATCTCAAGGTTGATATCACGGCCTTCATAAACACACACGTTAGAGCGCTAAAGCAGGGAAGTAAACGGACAAGACCTCACCTCCACCTGAATACGCACACAGCGCGAAACGCAACGCATCTGTGCCGCACTGGGGGATACCCTTGGGGAAGTCCTTCTTTTGTCCGGCAATAGCTTTGACAATCTCCTTCTCGTCGAGGTTGCCCTCGCGGAGTTTCGCATGGAGAGCATCAAGAGGCAGCCCTTGGATAACATCGAGAGGATCGATGACGTTCCCCAGCGACTTGCTCATCTTACGTCCGTGGGCATCGCGAATCATGGCGTGGCACAAGACCTCCTTAAACGGCATCTGGCCGGTCAGCTTGAGGCCAAGCAGCACCATTCGTGCCACCCAGAAGAAGAGAATATCCCAGCCAGTTTCGAGTAGCGACGCGGGGTAGAATTTTTGGAAATCCGGGGTCTGAGAAATACAATCGTGAGACCACAGTGGAGGTAATGATAGAAATACTAGCAATACCTACATTTTCGGGCCAGCCCATGATAGAGAACGGCCACAGGCCAGAAGAGAACCATGTGTCAAGCACATCTTCGTCTTGCTCAAGCGTGTACTTGCGTCCAGCCGCGAGCACCTCGGCGCGCTCTGTCGCCTGTGCGAGAGAGCGTCCCACGACCCAGTTCTTGCCATCATTCACCTATTACACACGCCAGTGAATTAGTTTGAAGCAAACTAATAAGTGATCCCTTACATCTTGTTGGAGGCCCTCAATGCGTACGAAATAAGCAGGGCAGCGGTGACCCCACCACAACTGACGCGAGATACACCAGTCCTGGATACCTTCTAGCCATCTGTACCAGTCATTCTCCGACTGCTTGGGTGTGATAAGCAGTTCTCCGGCCCGGGTGCGCTGTCCATATCCTCAGTTCAAACGCCTGAGGCGAGCGAGGAAGTAATGCGTACGTTGATCGCCTCCTCAGCAAGGGGCTTGCAGTTCACCCACCACTGAGGCTTCAGCACAGGCTCGATAAGATCACCGGATTTACTGCAGCGGGTTAGAATTTTATATTTCAACTGAGAAAAAGTAGTTTACCTGCAAATAGGGATTTGCATGGGGTTGTCCTTCGTCTCCACAAAGTAGCCTCGCTCCTTCAAAAGCTTCACGACTTCTACACGGGCATGGAAGCGCTTCATGCCCTTGAAATGTTCACCGGCATTCGCGTTGAAAGTGCCATCATCGTTGAGGATGTTCACAAACTCCAAGTTATGCCGGATTCCAACCTCGTAGTCGTTGGGGTCATGCGCAGGCGTAATCTTAACAGCACCGGTACCGAACTCCATATCGACAGCAATGGCATCTGTAACGATAGGCAAACGGCGGTCAAGGAACGGATGCACCGCGAATTCGCCGTGAAGATGCTTGTAGCGGGGGTCATCCGGGTGGATGGCGATGGCAGTATCACCGAGCATCGTCTCGGGACGCGTCGTTGCAACGACAATGCGTTCATCAGAGCCCTCGATCACGTATGCGAAGCTCGTAATGACACCAAACTCGAACTTTTCCTTCGCGTCATACCCGGGCACGTTAAGGAACGTCCGGCCGGTGAGTTGCTTCTGGTCGACCTCGAGATTGGATAGCGTCGTGTTTAGTTTGACACACCAGTTTACAAGGCGGTTGGCGCGGTAGATAATGCCGTCTTCGTGGAGTTTGCAGAACGTCTCGATGACCGCCCGAGAAAGTGTCTCATTCATCGTGAACGCGACGCGATCCCAGTCGTAACTGCCGCCGAGACGATGAAGCTGTTCCGTAATCTTCGTCTGGTACTCTTCCTTCCACTCATACACGGTCTCGATGAACTTTTCACGCCCGAGGTCGTGCCGCGTCTTCCCCGAAGCCTTGTACAACCGCTTCTCGACGACGCTCTGTGTCGAGATGCCAGCGTGGTCAAAACCCGGTGCGAAAAGTGTCTCCTTGCCACGCATGCGATTCCTGCATCATCATTAGTGCTACCAGGGCGCGAATAGGCCGAAGAACACGTACCAGCGCACTAACGAATCCTGGATAGCTGTGGTCAGGCCGTGGCCGATGTGCAGACTGCCCGTGACGTTTGGTGGAGGTGCAGGAATTACAAATTTCTCGCGAGTTTCGCCTTTGGCGAGGGGGAAGTACTTGTCCGTGCTTTCGGGCTTGAAGAAGCCCTGTGCGGACCACCAGTCGTACCACGCAGCCTCGATAGCGATCGGGTTGTAGCCGGCAGCCATAGGCTGGGACATATCTGAAATACATCTTAGCTAGATATTTGGAATGGAATGATTTGCGCACCCTTTTTCTCGCCCTTTGGAGTGATGTTAACGAACGGCGCGTCGCTCCCGTCGTCCTTCTTCGCCTTTTCTGCTTTGGGTTTCTTGTCTGTAGAGGGGGCTGCCTTGGCTACCTTTGCAGCTAGTTTAGCCTCCTTCTCGAGTCGCTTCGCCTCCTTTTTAGCTGTTCGAAGATTCAACTTGTTAATCAAAGTCTGGGCGAAGTTGACGCACCAGCACTCTTCGAGTTCGGGTTGGGGGCATCCGCATTCAAAGGCGGATTGGTTGAGTCAGCCATGAATCTTCTTGTGGCACAATGACGATAGATCGGTAGAGATGATGGTCGTATGCAGAGGAGATTCCGATAATATCGATGCATCCCATCCGACGACGTGACTCCGTTTGCGTTTCGGCTAAGTCCGCCACGCAAAATTTAGATCTAATCTTATCGCGACAGTATCAGGGCTGCGGGCATCTCGCAAAATCACAACATGCTCTTTTCTCATTTCTAGACGAGGCCAATGCAAATGAAATGACAAAATATACTCTACCACTCCTCAAGCAGACCAGTACTCGCACACCGACGAAAACCTCGCTCGCCGTCTCAGGAAAATGCAGATGGTGATACTCTCATGCATAACGTGTTGAACGATAATCCCTCAGTAACCAAGAAAGCCAGGTTATCGTTTCCTAGGGCCATCTTCCTTGACGAGCTCGAGCCTCGAAGCGGAAGCAAAGCGAGAAATTCTAGCAAACTGGGGACTAAGTACCAATGTCGAGGCTGGGATACACTTAGAGCTGAGGGCATCAGGTACGAATAGCTTTTGTAGCTTTTTTTGAGTATGTCTGAATCATACTGAAGGATCTTCGGGCTCGCCACCGAGTTGCCGTCCCCGCTGGGGTTCCATCGGGTGGCGAATTCGGATGCGAAGCTGACTAGTACACATACAAATGAACAAACATAGATCGCAAGCTTGGTGGGAATGATGGAGCCTGTCTTGCAATGGTGCCGCGGGGTACCCTCTGTAAGGTGTGTTTATTTCTTTATGCCAACGTTGTGCTACATGCTCAGCCTTGGTTCTGCGTTTCTTATTCTCCCTGCTGGCCTGCGTAGATGACACATACACATTCAGCTCTTCGACCAATTCGAAAGCACCTTCGTGCGTGCGTTTCGCCGCCTTGCCGAGCTCCTCCGCCAGTGGTACAAGCTGCGAAAGTCATCGGCAACGTAGAACACATGCAAAAAATTCGAGCATGCATCTGAGATGATCGAACCTCCCCGATCCGTTGTGTTTTGCGGGTTGTTATACGTTTAGCTCCCGAAATCAGTTGATTTTATGGTTAAGTGGCCAAATTTTTCAAGGAAACGGACGAGATTAAGAGGAGTGGGTCGTAGATGCGAGCGTCCCCTCTCGCGTCCCTTGTCCATGCACTCTTGCGCTGCTCGCCAGATAACCTAGTTCCTGACTCCCAGAGCCGCATGCCGTCGCAGCGAGCTTAAGGCACAGGCGCAGATAATCATGGCATTGGCTATGGCGGCCTTTGAAATTGGTGACATGAAAAGTTCTCAATCTATGGACAACTTGAACAAAAAATTTTAGTTGCGTACTCAAGGTGTCGCCTCGGTAAATTGAGAATCCGATCTACGCCGTATGACGTAAAATTGGTAAATGCGCTATATTTAGTTGGCGGGTGCAGATTCTCGATTTGGCGGAGGTTATGAACACTGATTTCGCAACATTGTTCGCGGCTAGAGTGCTATGTGGAGACCTTGAAACTGCGCGTATTCGGGTCGCATGATGTATCTTCGACGAGGCTTGCGAACAAGGATACCTTGGATTCTTATATAAACCACCAGCGCATCCCCACATCCCATTCATCCACCACGGATCCCCGTCCCACCCCTCCACATCTCCTTGTTAATTGTTCCTATCGCCATGCTCGCCAACACCTTTGTAGTCCTGTCGTTGGTGCTCTTTGCCGCAGCCATCCCTGCAAAGCGGCAGGCAATGCAAGTCATCACCGAGTGTACTGTCCCCAACACAGCTGCTCTCACCTTCGTACGGGGCTTCTTTACTATCTCCTGCTCGTTTAAAGATGTTTTCCCCAACACTAGGATGATGGCCCATACATCTACATGTGATGCCCTTCTGCCGGCTTCACAAATTACCCTCTAACCAGTCATTTATAGGCAGAAAGTGAGTGACGCATTGATCGCTGCGGGAGGGAAAGGAACCTTCTTCTTCAGTGCGTCGTGATTTTTTGCTTCGTTTTTATGTAAATCAGTGCTGATTAGTGATGAAGACGGCAATAACTGTACGTTCTTTTGCCGTCCTAGGTTTCTTATATATGCCGATACACTATGGATTGCAGATGGTGGATGCATTTACAATGAAGACCAGTCCGCGCGTGTCAAGCATGTCTTGGGCCAGGGTCACCAGATTGCGTCACACACATGGAGCCACGCGATGTTGAGTACTCTCAACAGGGACCAACGTAAGACCGCTTAACGTCTCAATAAGCTTCTGATTGAATTGAAATCCTGGTCTAGTGAACTCCGAATTCTCGCGCCAAGAACGTATGAGTTCAATCTCTCACATCCTCAAGCTATCCCACTCATGTGCGTTTACATAGAGGCTATTCAGCGCATCACTGGTGTCCTTACTGCCTTCACGCGTCCTCGTATGTATTTTATGTTAACTGGATTGCTCAACCTGCTTATCATTATTGAACGTTAGCCTACGGTGATTACAATGACCTCGTCATCGAGGTTGCCAACGCCCACGGACAAACTCTCGTCAACTGGGACTTCGAGTACGTATCCTGGGTTACGTTCCCGGCGCGCGTTAAGAAATTATAACCTTATAGCTCCGGTGACACTGCCGGCAAGTCTCCTGAAAAGAGCAAACAGTTGTACAAGGAACTCGCCGATCGCCACCCCAGCACCATCCTCGCGCTCAACCACGACGTCAAACAGGGGACCGCGTCAGTACCTTGAGTTTATCTTTGGCCACGAACCCATAACTCATCTTGCGATATGATATAGTGAAATCGTCGCACCGTATGCTATTGACGTTCTCACCAAGGCAGGCTATATGCTCGTCACTGTCGCCGAGTGCTTGGGCAGATCTCCTTATCTGTCTGTGGGCCCAGCACCCCCTCGTGATGTAAGTCTAATACTCCAATTTGACACACACACTTGCTAAATAATTTCTGCGCACTCAAACAGGAGGCGTGGTTAAACGACTGTTAAACGCACGGTATCAGTTGGGTATTTGGTCGGAGGAACTCTCATAACATTACTACACCTACTGGTCTTTTCAGACAGACCAAGTTGCACCTTAATCTTTACACACTCTTTAGCGTAGTTACTCGCAACTAATTTACGTCCCAATGCTAAGAGTGTTTTCAACTTTCTCTGACGAGTGAGGTCGGCGATTTCGTGCATTATTTACTTTTTTTTTTTTTTTTTTTTTTTTTTTTTTTTTTTTTTTTTTTTTTTTTTTGTTTTTTTTTTTTTTTTTTTTTTTTT